>JAVQJF010023460.1:0-14926 GCA_036023855.1 Gadopsis marmoratus | reverse complement strand
TCTCCTCTATGCTCTTGAGACTGTGCTGGGAAACACAACAAACCTTCTGGCAATGGCACATATTGATGTGCCATCCTGGAGGAGTTGGACTGCCTGTGCAACCTCTGTAGGGTCCAGGTATTACCTCATGCTACCAGTAGTGACACTGACCCTAGCCAAATGCAAAACTAGTGAAAACAGTCATAAAAGATGAGGGGAAAAAATGTCAGTTGCCTCCATCTGTAAAACCATCTCATTGTTGCCCCTCTAGTGCACCTGTTGTTAATTTCATGAACACCAAAGCAGCTGAAGCTGATTAACAACCCCCTCTGCTACTTAACTGCCCAGATCAATATCCCCGAAGTTTAACTGACTTGATGCTATACTCTACTTAAAGTGTTCCTTTTAAAAAAATGTTATTACCGTTTCCCTCAAAAAAGCCAATACCCTGACCTGTGCTCTCACCCATGCTGATTAATTCTCATTCATTCTATTAATGTGAATTCCTGCACCCCTAACTCCCCCCAATGTATCCCTCATCCTCTCTCTGTGAATCTCATACAGCCTACAGCTCATAACTACATGCTCTACTTACTCCTCTTCCTGACATCCCTCACAAAATCCTGTTTGGTGTTTCCCCCATAATTTTCAGTGTTTTTATTTAGCGCACCTTTGACGCTCTTCTGAATTTGATAAAGATGTCTCCCTTTCCCCTCTCTGTCCCACCTATACATTGGATCTGCTCAGGTCTCATTAGGGCTGCATGTGAAATTTCTGACTTTATTGTCAGAATTCTGACTTTAATCTCAGAATTCTAAAAACACGTTTCACCGGCAAGGGGCCTGCAGTGTTTACAGAAAGAGTGCTTCTTTTCCTGTTCATCCTTGTCAGCATTCGGAGCTAGTGGTCATGCAGACACTTGAAGATACAGTCTTTCTCATAGGGCATTCAGTTCAATTTTGTGTCTTTGTCACTCGATCTCCATCTCTCTCCGTCTCTCTGGGTCATTTCCTCCTCCTTACAGGCACGCACCCCCCACGACTGATAGGTCCATCAAACAACCAACACACTCCCACTCGGAGCTGGTCCCCTGCTGCACAGGTGCGGGTCCATAAACCCCGATGATCTGCACAGAGGACTACTACTCATTTCTGTCCAATCCTGAGCCTCTGTAGCTGTTACGTGAGAAAACCGAAACTCCCATTGTTACGCTATGCGCATGCGCGGCCCATTGCGCAACTTACTTTCGGAGAGGAGTAGTTCCTACTAGTTCATAATAAAGGAGTAGTTCAGTGAACGAGTCACTCATGATCGACACATCACTAATCGCAGCATGCTACGTTAGGTGAAAACACTGGTCCAGCGTCATTTATTTTGAAGCTTCAGAACTTTGACTCGCGGTTAAGTCGCTTTGACATATTATTTGTCAGCGGTACCACCACCACGCAATCTTAATCACAATCAAGCGTAGCGTTAACAAAGTAACACATCGATAAATATTAGCATTGATTATACTAGCAACTTGAAAAATAGCTTGCTAACGCTAGCCATAGATATGTAGACGCTGGCGAGGCAAGTGAAACACATAGTTTTTAACAACATGACAGTGTTATTAGTTAGTGTCAAGTAGCTAGCGTTACGTATTTTCAACGCGTAACGTTACATGCCGGTGTTGCTGATAGCGCCTGGCTAACTTAAAATACGATTGAATATTATTAGCAAGTCGTTGTTTCAGGAAGTGCTCTGTTTAGCTAGCAGGGTAACGCCAGTACAACATAGCAATGGAGTGCACACAAAAGTCCGTAGGTTTTCTTACTGAATGTTTCCTTGAGTTTCTGTTGCTCTTCTCATTTTGAGGGCAGGTTGTCTACGTCCACAAACTGCGGCAATAGTGGACTCGGCTTCAGTGCTGAAATCATCTCACCAGAGTGATCCTCTCCCGCCTGCAGCCCAATCGACCAACATTACACACATTGCATTGTGGGTCTTGGAGTTCCAATAGTATTTCAGTTTAAAGGGATATTCCACCAAGGCTAATCTTACCATAGAAGAAATATATTTTAACTTTCAATTATTTGAAAGCTTTTTCTATTTTCACCTTCAGGTGTTTACACAATATGGCAGATTTAATATTGTCAATGGTGATTCACTTAGTGCAAGTCCAGAGAAATATCCTTCCCTATAATGGGTTTGGTTGGTTATGGAATTTATGAAATAAACAAGCTAAATATATATTTAGAAGGGTGGTAAGCATTTCTTTGAAAATATGATTATTTCACACTTGCAAATTTACTTTTATTATGTTGATATAAGTTGGGATGGGATATTTTTCTTTATTACAACATTGACTTTATGAAAGCACAAGACATATAGTCAGGCACGGATGGTTCTTATTATGTGGAAAATTATATGTGGGATATTTTCTTCCAATTTTAACATTGTGATATGAGAGCAGCACACTCAGTTTGTTCTCACAGATTAGTTAGACATTGACATGATACACAGCCGACCAGAAACAAAGTAAGCAGGAGTCAGGTTAGGATAAACAAAGAAGCTAAGACCAACAGGAGCAGGTGCAGAAACACAGCCTTTGTTTCCTGTCTTCTTCCAGGGACATGCATCCTCCTTGTGTTATCTCTTTAATTTTCTGGCACCCAGCTCAGGAAAAATGGTGGGAAAGTCTGAAGGATGGATAGACTCAGTTGATTTCTTTCCTAATATTGAAGTTTATTATAAGTTGCAGATTACTGTTAAGTGTGGTGAATAACCTAAGGACATCTGGCTCATCCTGGGGATTTTTAGACTAAAAGTGAACTGATTGTCTTAGAAAAACTGTATACATTTGGTCAGTAAGTATATATGAATCAATGCAAGTTAATAATTTGACCACAATCTAGAGCTGATGTTGGTATGTAACTCCAATCACTATATGGGAAAAAATATGTATATGTATATACTGTGTGGAGACTAAAATAAAAATCAAACCCATCCAGACAAGACAAGCAGACACAAAGGTGTTGCATTTGTACATACCTGTACATGCACTGCATTAGTGCATTCATGGTACATTTAACCAACGCAGAGGGAATCATTTAAAAAACAAAAATGACAATACTCTTAAGACAGAATGGGATATTTCAAACCAAATCCTAGCAGACTGTTTTCCTAAAATTACCACTGCTGCTTCATTAGGATGTTAGTCCAGTTGTAGGCATTTACTGTAGGAATAGGAGCTGGAGGGACATAAATACTGTGAGACAGAGGCAAAGACCAAAGGCAGTCATACAAAGATAAACGTTTTTATTTAACCATTATCTTCTGCTAATCATGCTTCACAACAGTAGTGTGAAACTGGGGGACTATAATCCAAATAATGGATGTATCAGTTAAACAGTGCAATACTAATAGCAATGCAGTGTTTGACACCATTAATTGAAAAACACAAATTGTCAGACACAACACAGACAGCAACAACATACAAGGACACTTCACAAATATCATTCATAGACGTAGAAAATAAGAGGAAAAAAAGGACAGTTTAGTTGTCCTAACTGTCCCATCCTGCTCTCGAGAGATTGCAAAAATACATCACTTTATCAGTGGAATTAATGCATCCATTAAATGCTTGCTTTGAAAAGTGAGATAGAATATAAGTTGTCACCTTTTGCAGTGGTCCCTTTCTTGTAAAGAAATGTACTCATGTATTACAATCCAAAATAAATTGGGATTTAGGAAAAACACTAATCTGAGGCCAGTTGTTAGGGACAGCCTGCATTGTCCTACACAAAGAGGCCTTTTCTGTTCTTCTCTACTTCTTGGCCTTTCCCTGAGCAGCCACCGCCTCCATGGCTTTGCGTACGGTTTCCTCGTCTCCCAGGAACTGCATCTGCTTCAAGGGCTTCAGGTTCTTGTCGAGCTCGTAGAGAATGGGGATGCCTGTTGGCAGGTTCAGTTCCATGATGGCTTCATCTGACATTCCTACAGGTGGCGGCACCAACACAAAGAGCAGTTGCATACAGAAGTTAGTGAATTTGCAGGATGTTGTTTTTCATTATAAACACGTCATCACTAAAAAAATGGCACGACTTTTTGTGGTTATATGCTGTATGCAATATGGCATCTTTGTACATGACAATTGAAAAATCCCGTATTTGTTTTTCAAGAAAACAATCAGAACGGTCATGAAACTGAAGGACCTAAACATTCTGACAGTGAAGTGAAGTATAAATAAGTATAAATAAATGTATATAAAGTATCATAATAAAAGTATAAGTATAAATGTATGTGTGCACAATGTAAACCTCTCTAAATGTGACAATATTGACATTTCATAAATAAACATTTTAAAAGGAACTTAAGTACCGGCTAAGCCAGTGGTTATTAAGTATTGTCGACAAGAATGAATCCAAGCTTTGCATGTAAATATGGTGCCACCCACCCTCCAGGTGCTTAACAATCCCCCTCAGACTGTTTCCATGGGCGGCGATGAGCACCCTCTTCCCCAGTTTGATCTGAGGGGCGATCTGCTCGTTCCAGAAGGGCAGCGCCCGTGCGATGGTGTCCTTAAGGCTCTCGCAGGAAGGAAGCTGGTCCTCAGTCAGGTCTGCATAGCGACGATCCTGCAGGGAAGACAAAACAACAAAACACTGGGTCTCTTTGTCTTTAATCCTCTTCCATAGGAAATGATTGTACACTTACTTGGGAATAGAGAGGGCCTAAATGCAAGCTAGCATTTTGTGTCATGGTGAGTGATTGTGAGTATAAATTAATGTCCAAATGTATTTGAGTAAGTGAAGACTGCCACTCTTAAAGCAATATGGTGATGTGTTTATTGTAATTTGCAGGCTTAAATTAACTTAATGACTTTCTTATAACACTGATACCATGTTGCTGGCCACTTATCCAGCCAGCTTGGGGTTACTACACCTTAACTTCTGTGGACCTCGGTCCACACAGACTTCTGATCAGTTTGTTTCCACCTTGACTGACCTTTGAACTTGAACCTAGAAGACCTCATTCTTGCCAGTCATATATTAACTCACCTTGGACATACTATTACGTAACAACATTAGGCCACATGCCACCAAATAGTAAGAGCTGACTGCTGTGGACAAAAAGACCTTTCACTCATTCATGGTGACACCGCTGATTATAGTGCCTGACAGCAGGCATCAGTTCTAGTCACGCCTCTTCTTTGTTATGCCTGTGTGCAGTTAGCTGACCAAGTTGGTCAATATGTATAAAAGCACTTCTTGCCTCACAGGCCAACAAAGCTCCTAGGTTGTGTGTGTGTGTGTGTGTGTGTGTGTGTGTGTGTGTGCTGTAGATATCATATCTTACCTTGCTGATGATAGTGTAGTAGTCATGGTCTGGGCCCATGGGGGGAGGAGGGATGTCAAACGAGCGCCTCCAGATCTTCACCTGAGCCTCTCCGTGCTTGGCGGCCGTCTCTGCCTTGTTCAGCCCCGTCAGGCCTCCGTAGTGGCGCTCATTGAGCCGCCAGGTCCGATGCACCGGCACCCACATTTGGTCAATGCTGTCCAGGACCAGCCACAGTGTCCTGGTGGCCCGCTTCAGCACGGAGGTGTAGCAAATGTCAAACTCGAAGCCGGCATCTGTACGTTTCAGAGAGTGAGACACTAGAGTTTAATGCATTTTAACTGTTAAAAGAAAATGTTGCTTACTGTGACTGTTTCTTTCAGCCTTGTTGAGTTTGTATATTTTCCCACAATGCCTTCTGGGAATAACATCTGCACTTGCATTAAACTTATAAATGATACCATGAGGAGAGTTAAGAAAGGGCAACTGAGTCTCAAACCTTACTTATGTGGCTACATTTATGGCAACAGCTAACGACTGATTTCATTAATAGATTAATCTAATAAAAGAAAAAAATGGAAATATATTTGTCACAGATGACAAAGAAAAACAGCAAATGATCACATTGCTGGAATCAGAGACTGTTTTCTTGAATCTTCTTGAATAATAATTGAAACATTTAATCGATTAGCAAAAAAGTTGCCGATTCATTTTCTGTCAATGGACTAATTGATTAATCAACTAATTGTTCAGCTCTGGCTACATTACACTGATTTATTGAGGCTATTATCCATGTATATTTTAGTGGGCCTCAATATCTCTAATGTGATTTCTCCCTGTTCTGCTGCTGAAAAAAAGCAAGCCATGGTGCATGATGATTTATTTAACATGCAAGTTGCTTTGATTGCAGATTACAGTGGATTATTTTCTTCTTTTTGCACCCAGAGGATCACATCAATAAAAAGGATCACACGTTATGATGAGAAACGCTATATAAACTCCCTCTCTGTGACCCTGTCACAGCACACAGCCACATAAAGGCATCACTTCTGCACGTTTGCACATCTTCCACGTGTTCCCGAGGGGGGGGGGGGTCTCTGGGCTGATGTGGGGGATATTATGCAATCGAAGCCTGCAGTATTTGAGAGATATTACAGTGGATGATGGGATCATGGCAGCAAAAGGTGTTAGTTCCTCCTCACCTTTCAGGGCCCGTCCACCTCTCTTCGCCTCCTTTTCTCCGGCGTCGCTCAAATCTGCATCGAACCAGCCGCAGAAGCGATTCTCTTGGTTCCAGCTGCTCTCTCCGTGGCGAATCAACACTAATTTGTAGGCAGCCATTATTGATTAGAATATGCCCGAGTTAAATGAATGAATACTTAGTTAATTCAACTATTTTTTTAAAAACGGACGCAGAGGAGGATATTAAATTGAGAACTCCCCAGTCCAGAGGAGACGACAGGTCCGCTCGTCGCTGTCACACCGGTGATGACTTTTATCCCGTGGATTGGTTACTCCCCTGCTTCCTGGTTGTCGCATCCAATGGGATTCCGACAATATACGTATCTAGTTTTTCTCGACCAATGACAGCGGTGGGCGTCAGTGTAGGGGACTGTTTCCTGACCTCCATGGTGCACGTTGTACTTTATTGACTTATCTATCTATCTATCTATCTATCTATCTATCTATCTATCTATCTATCTATCTATCTATCTGTCTGTCTGTCTGTCTGTCTGTCTGTCATGTAACTTAAATGTTTCACTTCTTTACAAATCCATGTCAAAGCAGTTGACAGAGGGACTTTAGACTTGTCTTATTTATTCCATAAAGACCCCTCAAAGAGGTAAGTGGCCATAGTTGCACATTTAAGAAGACAGAAGGAACATAAATAAATGATGCAGACAAGATCCTTTACTGTAACAGAACTATGAACAGTATCCTCTATATTAGTGTATCCTCCAGCTGTAGTTACCAGGATGCATGATTTTTTGTTATTGTTGTTGAATAAAACAGTTGTAGGGGACATTCTAAGCTCTTTACAGTTTTATTGTAGCCACTTAGATTCAATTTAAAGGACGTTTATGGAACTTTAGAGGCTTATTGTTTTTGCCAGCATGCACAATACCAGTACCTTGAAAACAAAGCAGTGCAATGGAACTTTATTATTTACACCTGTACTTTTCCTACTGTGACATGTTAAAAAGTCTTTCGTGAAAGAAGCCCTCCACATTTTTTAGTTTAGAGTCAGAATACAGAATAAACTGTATGTCGTTTTTCTTATTACGGTGAAATGAATTACAAAAAATGTCCCAGTTGGCCTTTGTGTGAACTCCACCATGACCGAGATTAATTATCTAAACCCTATTGACACATTACCAAATCTATTGCACAGCAGCTGCTTTATTACATGGCATAGCATTACAGTTGTTTCTGCCTGCTATATAGGCACTAATTTATAGTTTGTGCTACTACCTTCATCCAATATAATATCATTATTGAGTTATACTAGATTGTTTTGGCCTATATCATGTATCTGAAAAGAAGCAAATCTGCTGGTACATTTCTGTGGTTTAGCTGCTGTCTAAAAGATACACAGTGGCAATTTTGGTTTGAACAGTTGATCTGTTTCATTCTGGTCAGGTGACAGAGAGGTTTGCACTGCTGTCTTCTGTAGTGAATTATTATTAAGCTGCATCAAGCAATTAGAAGAGCCCCTTAAAGTTTTTATTATATTTATTATGTTATTTATTATTTTCTTTAAATCACTGGCATTTTCACACATGTAACTTATAAGTAACATTCTTGTCTTTTCTACAGCTTCATGAAGGAAAGTAAAGAATACATAGTATATCACTGGAATTGTATGTCTACTGTCACTGGATGTGTTTAGGGGTAAATAAGAGAAACAAACGTTCTGCTAAATCAATTAACAAAATTGGAAATAGTCAATTTCATGGTTTGTGAAGCCCTATTACACCTCCTGGTGGGTAAATTAAATCATTGTTTATAATATTGAACAGTCAGGAATGATGATGATTTTATATTCATGTGTAGACAGTTGCATAATAATGAGCTATAGACTATGTTGATTATGTCTGTTACTTTATACCTTTAATTATCATGTTTCTTTTTCTTGCAGCTTTTCTTCAGAGCATTGGACAGTTATTTTGACTTTATTTTGCTGCCGATGATACCAATTCTGACAATGAGATGCTAATATATCAAATAATGCAAATATGTATTTTCTTATGGTTTTAGACACATTTGCTAATTTTATGACAATAAATAAATTGAGACAACATGTTTTTAGTTAGGAGAGAAATTATGCTTTTCCTTACAGCAGTGCTGTGATGTAACAGAGAGAATGGGGGCTTCTGTGTGTGAAAACTGAGAAATGTGATGCTGGGAAACAGTTCTGAGCCATGTGAGCTATTTTCAGGAACTCCACAATCCACACCTGGAAGAAACATTTGCTTTACTTCCTAGTTTGTGTACATAAAGTGATGAAAAGATGCAGTGTTCCTAAAGAGATTTCCTTTTTGACAGTGTCTCACTTTGGCTTTTAGTCATCGGAAAAGTAATCATCACGTCTATTTCCCTCTTTGACATTATGTTTTAATGAGGTACAAATTACAGAATGACGAAGGTGTTGCTAATAAGTTGTCTATGCCCAAGAGTCAGTAAATTTCACACAGGAAATTAGTGAATTCATCCACCCAGTGACCATTAAACTGTTCTCCCGTTCTCATTAAACTTTCTCAGACTCACTCACCCTGCAACACATTCTCAACAGAGTGAAGGAAGCAGTGATATTTTCAAGGCTCTATAAATAGCATAATTTCCCACCACTGGCTGCCATTGCCCTCATGCAGCACATGAACACTGTGCCCATTCAGAAGTACTGTGTGGGAAAAAGCTGCTGTAACATATGTGGAATCAGTAACCCCAGTCACCATGTTAGGAAACTAAAAACTGGCCAGTGTCAGAGGCAAACTACAAGGCCTACACGGCTGGAACACTGTGCCGATTCATGCCTTACACAGACAGGAAATGTGAATCTCAGATTCCTGCTTAGATCATTATGTAAGGCATTTTTGAACATCTTCCCCTCTCACTTCTTGCTTTTTTCCCCTGCTCATTCACTTGTTCTGTCAGCCTCCATCTGTTTGTCCCAGCCTGTCTTTCCCTCTCCTCTGCAGTGGAATGTGCATCTCAGCAGTATCCAATGAGAGTGTGGTTAGCAGGGTGCTGCTGTGTGCGTGTGCCTGTGTTTTCATGTTTCATGTGTGTACATGTAGCCTCCCAAAACGAGACAGGAGGACTGTCAACAGGGGAGAAAAAGGCGGACACACTCACATAGGACAGCGCACTTGCACTGGGAATAGACAGACCGGGCGCTTCCAGCCCTGGACAGCTGTTGAGTGGGTTATAACAGACCAAGTATACACGCCCGGTTTCAGTAAACTGTGTAACACCAGGCTCTGGTCTGTGAGAAAACAAGGCTACTGTGATGACATCAGCTGTGCACAGTATACAATTATTTCAACTCTGTCTTACAACAATACTGACATTAACATATGTACATTGAAATGTTTTTTTTTGCTGTAATTGTTCCTGCTGTTCATACTTGCTGTGAAGAGGTTCCTTAAAGTGATTTCAGCATAAGAGATTGGGGACAAAATCCACAGTCCTCTTTCTATACCAAACCTGAAGCTAATATGAGGCTTCAGCAGTTATTCAGATCAAGTGGCTATATATCAAATTTGAAGTCTTTTTAGTGGAATATTCCCTTCTATTTCTCCAGTGTTTCCTTGCTGTGCTTTGGTGGAGGGATAGTGACAGAAAGAGGAAGTCTTGTACAAAAAAGCCTGTAATGTTGGAAATGACCTGCTTGATTTGACTAACTCACACTGCTTATGCCTCATATTTCATATGAACTTCAGAAAGCATTGTTTTCACGCAAGGATTTTGTCCAATGGAATCAGTTTAGGACCAGATATGTCATCTTCACAGGCAGTATGAACAAGAGGATCAATTACAACAAAACAACAACAAAGTGGTATATAATTAGAATGCTTTCACATTTTATTTTAGTAAGAAGTTAATCCCTTTTATGGCAATCGTCTGACCGGGTAAAATAGATCTGCACAAGACATGAGTTCCCCACCAGCTCCATTGACGCTTTTCTGCATCGATGCAGTTGCAGGTTTTACAGATGTTTTACTGAGAGGGACACAAGACATTCTCACCCTTTCTCTATGGTAATCTCGTCAGGTGCTTAATTATAGCCATGAGTCACAGTCATGTCTTTGTTACCCATTTGACCTTCAGAACTCACTTTTAGATCAGGGGACTTTGTTACAATTTGTCAGATAAATGACATCAGTCCACGGCAACAGTCTGCATGATGCTGTGCTTTCACAGAGGGCCAGAGGAACCATTTGGAGGGGTTATAATGACTGTTACATGGTTGGTCTCTTGCAGACGGGGTGGGAGAGCGCATACAGGAAATGTCTCTTCGGTTGAGCAGCCAAAATAAATATCACGCAGTTGGCACTCCAGAGAAGTGCCTTGCTCTTTACATCCTCATACCAAGTTGTCTGGATTTTCTATACTGTCTGTGCAGCTGGACGAAAATACAACATCTTCACTCTTGTGATTTCCACACCCTTCTAATAGTGTCACGAGGTAACATAGGATTTCAAATTGGTGTTATTACCTGTGATTAAGGGTTTTTGTCTGGGCATGGATGTGATGTTTAAGGATTAAATTCAAAATTGGCTCATGCACAAAACTGACAAATCTGACCACACGTGACATCTATAAAGTGTGTGCTGTAATAATATGGAGCCTGTTAATGTGGCAAGCTCAGAAAGACTTTCAGGGTAAACGTGGAGTATCCTTTTCTGGCCTTAATTGTCAGCACACGCTATAATTGTGAGTCATCCAAAAATTAAATGATTCACCATGGTTACTGTCGATATCGAACTGAACCCTGGATTCGGTGCTTTGTTTATGCAGCACACTGGGCTGTTGCGTACTGCCTCCATTTGGTTGTATACGGCATTGTGTTGCCACAGGCGCTGACACGTGAACAGGACAACACTTCTTTGGAACTCTCAGCGGGGGCGAGGGAGGGTGGGAGTGTGTTGGAGGGAGGGGGTGCTCCTTTAGAAGTGCTAGAGTTATATCCTGGTGCTGCAGCTGGTTAACATTAACCCTTCCTCTCCTGTAACTCTGGCCACAGATGTCACCTTGCACTCAACGCACACACGGTATTGTTCCTGTCGTCACTGCATAGAAAGGACACTGACTCAGAGGATGATTTACTGTACAGTTGTTCTTTCAGCCTAATTTAACATGGGCGTACTGTACAAACGGAATAAAAAAGGCTGCACATAAGGCTAAGAATTGTACAATTTCCTGTTTGCAGTCTGATCCGTCTGTTGTTTTAGGGTCACTTTGCCTCTGAAATAAAGGATACTTGTATGAATCAGGTAACAGAAGACTCTCGAAAGCAAGCAAAACATATTTCTCACCTCCTTCTCCACACCTATCACCTACCGCGTATCCTATTGCTTTCGCTTACTGAAATGCTGCTGCTTTTATGTTAGAATCTTTGCCTTTCTTGTTGCCTTCCTTTTGATTTGATTTTTGATTGTGAATCTGGAGCTGTGACAGTGCATCATTTTTCTTTTTGTATCCCTAATGCTCCTTTCCAAGACTTACTCATAACATTCAGTTGGAAGCGCATAAGTATAAATGCCCAAAAAAGGAGAAGTGCATGTTTATGTGTGAGTAATCTGCAGCCTTTCTTACCACATACATGTTCCACCCCAGCAACAAATGTGCAAAGTATAAATGCAAGTTTATCAGAGAATTACACAGCTGTTCATACATAGTAATGGTACATTCTTGCTGACTGATTAAACGCAACCAAAAGCAACTTCTCTGCAGCATGTTTTTAAGAACTGCATGCTCACTGGAATACACGAGACATTGAATCATCTTCTGCTGCTTGGCGTCATTTTCATTGGCTGAGCGTTAGCCCAACACCAGAACCCCAACAGACTGTTCCGGTAAGAACGAGCCTCTTTCCACACTATTACACACACAGCACACGTTGTTTCCAACAGTAGGATAACTCATGCAACACACACACATTCTCCCTATCATACAGAGCATGTATTACACATTGTGTGTTTGTGCGACTCTCATTGTCTATTAGAGACACAGATAAGTGCAAGGATCTTTGTATTTCATGTGGTCAAGCGGCGTGGCATGCAAAGGATTCCTGCTGGTCGGCCATAGCTTTCATCTCCCAACAGGAAGGTCCTGAGGGCTTCCGTCACTAGTCCCTCTAAATCTGTGTTTCATTTGGACAAAGCCACCAAAAAGCACAATATGTGCTGCCCAGCTCGTAAATTTCACTCGTAAATTAACTAAGCATTTTGCGAACATTATCCTCAAGTAGCTTGTCCAAACGCTTCTTTGTACAATACATGATCACAACCAAAGAAACATCTCACCGTCTCTAACTCACCGGTCTTTATTCGTGCGCCTTTTGCTCTTTGGCTTTACATAATGAGCACTTGCATATACACATAGTAGCACCAATCACAACCTTGTTGAGTAAGTGAGTGAGTGAGTGAGTGAGTGAGTGAGTGAGTGAGTAGACAGCGTTCTGCCAGGAAAGGTGCTGATAAAACGGTTTGCATGTTTGAGTCAGACAAAACAAAAACAGAGCTGGTAAAAAAGGACATCCACATGTGTTTTAAGACCATCACGCTTCAGTAACTGTTCAGTATAGCTTGCTGTCATACAAAAACACATACAATATATATATATATATATATACACACTTTAAAAAAGGTAATGAAAAGAATCCCTTGTGAATCCTGCGGGAGGTTTTAGATGGTACCAAAACAAATCTACAAAACGTATGTTAAGGCCATTGTTCTGTAAACGTAACACTGAGTATACTGGCAGCCCACTATAATACCCTTCAAGGACGTTGATTCTTTATGGAGGATGATTACATTAAATGACTGAGAAAGGTGGAGGCATGGCCTACAAGACAAACACGTGTCACGTGTGCTTTAATACAGGGCTACAAGACTTTGCCCTCCTAACACGTTTCCGATCATAGTCCCATCCTGCGTAGCGAGGCCTCTGCACCAGGAGCTGCTTGGGTGTTTCTCTTACATACACAGGACTGCAAGGCCACAGAGGGATGCCGGTCTGATTCTGCCTCACCCACCATGGCGGAAGGTTTTGGCGTCGGGGAGACAACAGAGATAAACCTGCGATTAGAGTTGCTGCTGAGTTACATTACAGTGAAGTTAACTATTCCTCATCTTGCTGTGGAGACCCCCCCCTCCTCCCCACCCTGGTGCCCCCTTCAGTCTCATCAGATGACCGTCTGTTCTCCCCGGCACTTCCTGCACGCCCCGTAAATAAGCGACAGGAGGTAAGAGAGGCAGCACAGGCAGGCGAACACCGCGGCTGTCAGGTAGACCTTGTACAGGCAGAGGTGCTTGTACTGCTCCAGGTTGCAGTACGAGTTGCGGTCCGTCTTGTAGATCATGACAGCTATGGCCGGCAGGTAGAGAACGGCGGCGGCCACGTCGTGCACCAGGTTGGTGGACAGCCAGCGCTCCCCACCCAGCAGCGGGACCAGGTCCTGCTTGTCCAGGAGGGTGAGGAAGAAGAGGGCGAGGGTGAGGAGCCAGAAGAGGACTGCGACGAACAGGACGAAGTGGATGGAGCCTTCGTATTTGTTGGCGGCGATGGTGACCCACAGCCCGGCCCCGAACACGATCTGCAGGATCCGCACGACCCCCCAGAAACTCTTGAGGAACTTCAGCACGTTCTTCCTCACCTGCGGCTGGGAAGGTTGGGGTGACATCTCTCCTCCTCCTCCTCCTCCTCCTCCTCCGGTCACGCTCGGTCCCGTTTTATCCCGAACAGGGCGGGTGCCTTCTGCCAGCTGCGGACAGCAGCCGGGGAAAAGATGGGCACAAAGTGGGACGAACGGGGTGGAAGTCCGGGTTTTAGGGTCTAACTATGAAGCAGAAAGGTGGACACGTTTGGGTGTAAAAAAAAAAAACCAACCGAACTCTCTGTTCTTTCCACAGCCCCGGGCTTTGAAATGAAAAGCCTTCTTGTGTGTTTCGTCTTTTCCGTTTCCTCTGGTCCGCCTGCGTCGGGCTCGCTGGTTGATGGAGAGGGCGCGGCCTGTAATTCAAGGATGGCCCCTCCTCTGCCGCTTCCTTCCCCCACGGTGCACGTCACCCCCGGGCCGCCCGCGTGACCTTTCACCCTCCCGGCTTTTCGGGCGCAGAAGCGGCCTTTCGTGACAAGTCAAGTGTGACGAAATGCAAACATGTGCAGAGAATTTGGCATGGGAGCGATTTGGGCAAAACGCACTCATGTGTGGCTTCCGTGCTCCTGTTCCTTTATTTGAAGCTTAGTTGCCTGTTCGCGTGCTTCTATGTGGAATGATAGGAGTGCCACAATAAAGAATAAATATGTAAATAAAAGAATAAAAGAATATCACAATAAATGTGGAAATATAAAGAGAAATAAATAAAAGAATAAAAGAATAAGACAATAAATGTGGAAATAA
>JAVQJF010023456.1:0-46639 GCA_036023855.1 Gadopsis marmoratus | reverse complement strand
CCCCCCCCCTCTGTTCTCAGGAGGTTAAGACAAGTAAAGAGAAAGAAACAGCTCACATTTATTAGTCTTTCGTGTTTACCTGCCAGGTCACGTGACTGAAGGAGGCGGAAGGTGAAAGAATTAAATTAATACACTACCCAAGGGGACACTTGCACTTCAAACAACCTTCCCTGGAACAGGAAGTCACCATCAAAACTCAAAAGTGTGTGTGCGTGTGTGTGTGTGTGTGTGTGTGTTGGGGGGGGGGGGCAACATGTGGCTGCGTCCCTGCTTCGCCTCAGAGCAGCTTCCTCTGTAACCCGATAGATGACCGTAATGCGTGTAATAAAGTCGCACCGAGGGACGTTGAGCGGGAATGTCTTACGCACGCACGGACACGCGCGCGCACCCGCCCCCTGGCTGCAGTGTGTGCGGCGCCACATCGAAACGGGAACATCAGCCGCGGAAAATGCTGCTCGTCCTGCTGCAGCTGCTGGTCGTCGCTTCGTCTGCGCCTCCACAGTGCGACCGAGGATTTCGGGGTAAAGTTCGCCAGCTTGACGTGAACGCGCACTTTATCATTAGACGCGCATCCGGACCTGCAGCAGGAATCTAACGCGGGATCCTGTAGTTTTGCGGGAGCAGCAGTGAGAGATGCTTCTGTGTAACTTGTAGACACTTGAAGTGAGTGCGAGTGTGACTAGATGTTGGCTTTTCAAATGCCGTTCTAGATGAAAGCGCGCGTTTCAGCTTTAATGATGTTAAGATTAATAATCCTGGGGGGGAAAAAGAATTAAGTGTAGCCTTCAGTGATTTAATGACACTTGCAGACAGACAGAGAGACAGAGAGACCAGGGGTGGATGAAGAAGGCGTTTTTGCAGGCCACATTTGCAGAAACCACTCTGCCATCTAGTGTCTGCCACAGTGTCAGCTAATGACATGCTGATGTGTCTTGCAGGACTCTGCAGGCCAACAGTGGAAGAGAGACGTAAGTAGCCCGGAGGACGAGCGGCGTCCCGCAGTGCATGTCTCTCATCCAGCTCGCGCTCCAGCAGCTGATCGGCCCTCTCCACTGTCTTCACTCCTGCATGGTGGCTTGCCCTTGACTTTTTAGAGCCCTGGCACCAGCTCAGAGACCGGACGCTGAACCTCCCTGCCCGGCCGAGTGTTTGTACAGTTACATCATGGTGGATCTGAGTGTTTCTCAACAACAAAAGAAAGGATGAGATCATAAGTCATCGCTGGGCGTAGTCTTAATGGAATCTGGCCCCCGAAAGCCATAAGACCATCATGAGTATTTTTAGATGATCAATGGCGCTATGAAATATTCAAAGTCTAATTTCCGGAGATAATAGAAATATTTGGGGCCAGATGATTGAAGACGGCACAGTGAGGCTCGTGATTAAGTCTCGATCCCTCGAAATAAGATTGATAAAGAACATTATTATTGGCCGCTGGTGTGAATAACTGGCCCCTGCTAGTTTCTGCTGATCAATCTGTGTAATCATTTCATTTAAAAATGTCCCCGACCTATTTCAAAGTCAAATTTTTTTTTTTTACCTCAGCCAAATGCACAGATGTGCTGCTGTCCTACTGCGACGACATGGCCTACACTCAGACCATGTTCCCGAACATCCTCGGCCACAAGACCCGCGAAGACGCCGAGGCCGGCGCCGAGTACCTCCTCATGAGCGTGGCCGAGTCCCTGCTCGGGGGAGAGTGCAACCCTGACATCCGCATGCTGGGCTGCTCCGTGTTGGCGCCGCGCTGCGAGAGGGAGAAGGTGCTGAAGCCCTGCCGCGACACCTGCGAGGCGGCGCGTAAGAGATGCATCCACGCGTTCGACGCGATAGAGATGGCTTGGCCCTACTTCCTGGACTGCGACCGCTTCTTTGTCAGCGACCAAGAGGGATGCTATGACCCGCTGGAGGGCCTCAAAGGTGGGAGCTAAGCACTGTGTCGCCTGCAGTGTGACCTTAGCTGACCTGACCTGCCCTTTGGCGATTACTAACTATATCCTTGTTCATATTCAAAATGTTGGTTTCTACCTTTTTTAGTTTTCATCTGCGAGAAAAACACAAGCGCTTTGAGTTTCAACGGAGCATTTTTTCCACGTTTGCAGCAGGCATCTGGTTCTCTCACACGTGCTCATGTGGCTCGGCTCAGGATAAAGTCCAACTGGAACGGCTTGTTTCCCCACACAAACCCTCACTTACACTGGGGTCCTGTGGCTGGTTTCATTAGCAGCCTCAGCTTATAAGCGGTGCCTTAATGCACCGCAGAAAGGCACGCATTGTGCGACAGTTTTTTCCTGCAAACCGCTTCACAAAAACAGGTTTTCCAAAGACTGAAAAAAGATACTCTGCTGCCTCTCTCAACAGAACTCATGTGTGAGCCATATGAGAGCACGAACAGGAGGCATTTCGTCATATCATTATAGCATTCGTGCACAGTAAGACGTGTGCATGATCATAAAAGTGTTTTAAAGTCAACCCATGAAATGATCTACACTGTCTTGACCTGCACAACTGTAACAGTGTCTCACTTTTTATTGCCATGAAAAGGATTTCTGCAATCCTCTGAAGGTGGTTCAGGTGTCTGCCAGCAGGTCGGACCTGTGTGATTACTCCAATATTGATATTAATGTCAAGCTGATGTTCTTGTTCTGGTACCATGGGACCTTTTAGCTCTTCACACAGTGAAACTGTACAGTATGTACATAAATCGGGGTGCTATACAACACACACACACAAAGGTGTTAATAGTCGGGGAAATGGCTCGTCTCACATTATGTGACATGTGAACGCATCATCCGCTCGATGGAGAATTTTAAGCTCATCGTCTTGAGTGTAACAGCTTTACACAAATCATGCGTTTCAAACCGGCGGCGAATGTTTTGACAGATGCAATCTTCTAGGTGATTTGAATCTGGCAGCACGAAGGTTTAATGTTCTCCATGTGGTTTCGCGGCCATATTCGGTTTCTGCTAAGTGTGACTACAAAAACGAGGGCAGACGTCCGCTGGTGCAGCAGTTTAACGTGTCAGCTGAAAGAAGCACATTTGGCTCACTGGGCATTTGGTGTTACAACGCTCTGTATTTGGCTTCTGCTGTACATACCAGACTCTTCAAACATCCTATTTATAGCCTGGCAGCTCCACAACAGTGGAGACAGCATTTTTATTTGACAGATCTAAAATGCATAAGAGGTGTTTTTCTTTGCAGCAGAGCAGGAAGTAGAGGCTGCTGACAGCATGGAAGTCCGTCCTCCTGAGGATCTCGCCGCCACGTTGCAGTTCACCTACCACTCCAACGCTCAGATGATCAGTATCTTGAAGAAGACTGAGGAACGATGCGCCGACATAGCGAGAACCTACAGCATCGGCCACAGCATGGAGGGCAGGGAGCTGCTCGTGATCGAGTTCTCAGACAATCCCGGCGAACACGAACTGCGTAAGTACAGCTCGTCAGGGTCCGTGTAGACGCTCTGCAGCCATTATCAGGGACGTCAGACCAACCACTGTGACTGTGACCCTCTGTAGTCGAGCCAGAGATGAAGTATGTCGGCAACATGCATGGAAACGAAGTCCTGGGCCGCCAGCTGCTGATCTACTTGGCTCAGTACTTGTGCTCAGAGTATCTGCTGGGGAACGCGCGCATCCAGACCCTCATCAACACCACCCGCATCCACATCCTGCCCTCCATGAACCCTGACGGATACGAGTTGGCCCTTTCTGGAGTCCAGGACAACAACTACGGTGGTGATGAGGAGGAGGTCAGCTCTCCACTGTTACATACTTTAATTGCTGTGCACTTTGGGTCACATTTTGTTTTTGGAAAACCAACCAAACACCCTGATAATCCACACATCCTTGTTAAGGGTTACAGTTGAACAGTACATGAAACACACCTGAGCTTATAAGATATTGAAACACCTTGTTGCACGAGCGCAGAGCAGGACAGGAAGTGTGCCTTTGCACACATTGCAGGTTGGATCGCACCCTGCTTTGTTTTTTTGCATGCATCTACCCCAGTGCTTAAATGGTATATTCATTTAAACCATAAATAGTTAAATGAATAATAATTGTCAAATTTGTGAATTCCACAGGGCCAAAGGTCCGAGTCTTGGAACATCGGCCGCAACAATGTTCAGAACGTCGACCTGAACAGAAACTTTCCTGATTTGACGTCTGTTGTTTACAGCCGACGCAGACAAAAGGGCTACCGCACCAACCACATCCCAATCCCAGACTATTACTGGTTTGGTAAGGTACAGTATGAAACCTTATCCATGTATGTCATATCAGTAAATGATATTTTCGAGCCTAATGGGTTATGTTATTGAGGAAGTTGAATGAACTTGCCGTTGTTGGTGCGAATAAGTCTTGATGTCACAATGCAGGTTGCACCAGAGACTTACGCTGTCATGAAATGGATCCGCTCCATCCCGTTTGTGCTCTCCGCTAACTTCCATGGCGGGGACCTGGTGGTGTCCTACCCCTACGACCTGTCCAAACACCCGCTGGAGCGCAACCTGTTCTCCCCAACACCCGACGATCAGGTGAGCGATCATCACTTGATGTAAGAGTCTCTCCTCACCAGTCAAACGTGCATTGAATCCACAAAATGAAAGAGGTGACATAATGTTGCCATGATAATCTTTAATGAATAGCTGCAAACAACAGCTAAAATAGCACGAGAGTGGATATATTATATCTAATATTACTTATAGAACTTAGGAAATGTACAATCGTGTGTATTTTCCATGCATCCTCAGTTTTTGGACATATTTAAGAATTTAATGTTTATGTTCTCGTCTGTAATGAACGTAAAGGAAAAGAAGACTCACTTTTTTTTTATTCCGTAGGTTTTCAAGCTTCTCGCAAGAACATATGCAAATGCCCACGAAAGAATGTCCAATGAAAATGCCCGGTGTGGGTCGTCTCGTACTAACAGTCGCAAAGGAATCGTCAACGGAGCACAGTGGTCCAGCGTAGCAGGCGGTGAGTTCACAAAGCCAACATCTGTTCAGTCCTCAGTGAGGGTTGAGACTCTGAAATACAAAATGAAATGCCATATGGAGCCACTAGAGGTCGCTGTAAGACCAGAGGCGGTGAGGAGAAACCCCCTAAGTGGTGTAGGGGAAAGGTGAGCACAGTTTCTCGTGGATCTCTGGTGTAAAGCAGCTTCCTTTTTTGTCTCCGGTCAGGCATGCAAGACTTCAACTATCTTCACACCAACTGTTTTGAGGTGACCGTGGAGCTGGGTTGTGATAAATTCCCCCCCGAAGAGGAACTGTTTATCGCCTGGAATGAAAACCACGAGGCTTTACTCGCATACATGGAAGCAGTAAGGACACAGTCGTGCGTCTGCGTTGCTGTTTTCTTGTTTGAAACGATTCTTTTGCAAGCGACTTGTCCTCTGCTGTTCTTCAGGCCCACAGAGGCATCAAAGGCGTCGTACAGGACGAGGAGGGAAACGCGATGAAAGGTGCGCAGATATCAGTCCGAGGAATACGGCATGACGTCACCACAGGTAATAAATGTCAGCTGCTAACAAGATGCACCATTTTTCACAGATGATTTATTGTTTTTATTAGATTAGCCTAAGCTGTGACATTAGATTTGTTTCCCAGTCCACTCGCCAAGTTCGGAGTTGGAAGACTTGCACGAGTTGGAGTATAAAAGAATGGTCAAAATCTGTGTAGCAAAGGTGGAAATATCCTGCCTTTTAGTCCAGTATGGGTCAGCCAAAAACACAGCATCCTATTGTACATCTCATGTAACGCTGAATAGCTTTCGTGTCAACATTAAAATCGCAATAACAACTAGGACAGCTTTGCTATATCCGACTGTAAGTGTATATATTGCACTGGAAACCCACATTTAATGAATCTAGTATTATATTTTTAACTATCGTACGACCAGTAATCATACAGCTCTCTTCCCATCTCTACCATCCATCCTATATGACCCTCCCTGCCTGGTGCAGCACACACCCGTGTCTTTCCCCAGCAATGAGTAAACTGACCTTCAGATGTGAGCATGTAATGTAACGTTATAAGTCCAAAACGCTCAGCCTCCTTCTCCCTGCCCAGCTGAAAACGGAGACTACTGGCGCCTCCTCACCCCTGGCATCCACATCGTGTCCGCCTCGGCCCCGGGCTACACCAGAAGTATGAAGAAAGTCCACCTGCCTCCTCGCATGCACACAGCTGGCCGGGTGGACTTTGTGCTGCAGAAAGCTGCTGCAGAACCAGACATGCAACAGGAGGATGACACGGCGACGGGCGCCTATGACCGCTTTGACCCTTATAATCAGTACGAGCGCTACACCCTGATGGCTGATTTGAGCCAGAACCGCCAGGAGAGAGCAGAGAAGCCCTGGTGGTGGAACTACTTTGTCCTGCCGGGAGGAGCTGCGCCAACCTGGCTGCTCAAACACTATTAGAGCTTTTAATAGGAGAAGTGGAAGAATATTACCTCTTTCTACAGCGTACACACACAAACCGAGCTACATGCATACGTTCACGCTTTCACCTACATGTGCTCTGTTCGGCCCCAAGTTAGAATGTAAGCACCTTCCAAGCTTGACAACTAACGCAACTTCAGTTAATAGCCACGATGAAATAAAAGTATGTTTAAAAACCTTTTAAAACTTTTTTTTTTCACAGAAATAAAAAGCTTTTATGTCAATAAAATGAGTGGGGTACACAGTCACAATCTGAGTTCTTTCAGCTGCACAAGGCAAGTTCATCTGTACAGCAACCTTAAAACATTTAAAGCACACAAAATAGTACTAAAGTTTAGATAGCTAATGAAACCATGGGGCCACTAGGGGGCAGGCTGAATCAACTTCTGCTCCAAGTTGGCAAACCAGGAGGCTGGTTATTCTTCCATACAGTGCAGGTGTGTCTTTCTGCTGAGTCGGAGTTTTGCAGGATAAAAGGCTCTCCTGTCTGTCTTTTATCTCTCAGCTGTTGCTGCACAGTTCCATTTCATGCAGGAAAACAAGGACGTGGTTTACTCTCAAGTTAATTCCAGTGATTAAGATGGAATGATCATGTATACTGTATGTTACACGTCTTAATTCTGTATTGAATGTATTTACAACAAATAATATATAGTACAAAAGTGAGATCAACCAGTAATTTTTTTTATAAAAACCTTTCCTGAACACATTGAAAAGAAAATTTCAGAAACCCTAACCCTATTTCAGAAAGAATAAAAAACACTCTTCTTATGACCGCTTAAAATGAAGCGTTGTCTATTTGGAACCCATATCACATGTAACGTATAAATGAGTAGTCCCACCAAAAAGTGATTGTCCTTTTTCTGGATGTTATTGTTTAAATACCTTCTAGAGGCTTGAACCGATCAAAGCATCCAGTTGTTCCACATAAAAAACAACTCTATCTTAGATATATCTAGAGTTGGTTTAGACCTGCTCTATATTAACAAGTGCTATGAGATAACTCTGTTATGATATAGCGCTATATAAATAAAATTGAATTGAATTGAATTGAATATGTTGTGACCCTTTGGAGGGGTCCCGACCCCCAGGTTGGGAACTACAACTACAACCTGCACACTACGTGAATCCCTTTACGACCTGATTAATCCGAGACAATCGCTGAAACGTCTGTCGGTGTATAATTACACATCCACCTCCCAACACACCTGAGCAGCAAGGATGTTTTGTTAACTTAATAACTTTATTTATAGCACCTTTTAAAAACAGAGTTTACAAATGCTTTGACAGACAAAGCAAAAGCATAGAAACACAGAAAGCAACAGAAAAGAGTTTAAAAGAAAAGGCAGAATAAAAGATTACAAATACATATAAAAAGAATTATAATTCATAAAAGGCAATATAACGTAATCCTAATTTCTGTTTGTATATTTCCAGCTGTCACTTTTATGGGAGAGCGAATCGCCTTAAATTCTTCCTGCTGCGCATGAAGCATGTTGTGACTTGTAAAAGTTGAAGAAGCAGTTCAGCAGCAACGGAGAACTGACCGAGAAGGTGAAACAGAGGGTGTGAGGGTGTTACACTGCAACCAAACTAGAGGAGCTGCCTGATAAAATGGACAATATAAGAAAGCATAAAGAAAAGTACAAGGAGCTACGGCATATACGTCACATTTGGGCTATAAAACAACCACCGCGACAAGATGAGCTCACCTTAACAAAGCACCAAACAGACATCACAACAACGAGAAGTAGTACAAAAATGGAGTAAAGCATGCAAGTGCGCTGCCAGCCCCAGGGTCCAGTGAAGTCCCAAATCTTAGAAACAAAACAGCTCTTAAGACATTTTTTACATAAGGTTATGGAAGACGCATGGGAAAAGCAAATTACCCCCGCGTAAAGGTCGAGGAATACTATTACAGAATCGCAGAGGGAAGGCTGCTAGTTGACCCATGAAAAACAGGCTTCTCGGGGAATTTGCAAAACACAAACACACGATTTGTCATCAAACCGCGGGCAGCCGAACAGCAATATAGAGACGTCCGTGCATAGTAGACGTGGAAAATACTGTACATTGTCCCAGGAACAGATGGCCCTCTGTGGAGAGCGTTCAGTAGACTGTCAGACGGCATCAACAATGTCTTTTTCCAAGAAATACAAGTATGTCTCAAATACTGGAATTCATTCCACGCTGTACAGGCATTGAAGTGCTGGCTGAGAGGACGCTCTCCCTAATAGTATTCATGATGGAGGTAATATTATAAAGGTACAACAGAGGCCTGTACAAACGGCTGCTTGGCAACTTGAATGCTAAAGTTCAGGTTTAAATCAGCATCGCGTTAGTTTTCCGAAGCTTTCAGCCGCACCTTCTTCGCCTTCCTCGGCTGACGCGGTCGTTCAGTTGCAGCAGAGATGGTTTGACATCACGTGACCAAACACTGCACAGGTTGTGCACATGTGGGCGACTAACCTCTGTCTAGTGACCCCGTCTCCATGGCAACAACGCAACGCCATCCACGGAGGAAGGACACAAGATGTGTCCCCAAACAACAAGTAAGCGTTACAGATGAGACTTGATTAGATGTAGTTTGAAGCTTGAAGACGCCAGATTGGTAAAATGCAATAACCTAGCAGCTGACTGAGTGTAGTATTGTAAAGGCAACATTTTCTCTCTCAGTCGTCTCTATATAAATACCTTGAGACCAGCAGACCACAGAGTCTGCACAGGTGAGGAGTAATCATCAGTTCAGCAGTCTGACATGTAAAGGCAGTAAATTGATGATAGATGATGTAAAAGCCATTTGCAAGGTGTAAAAAAAACAAATAAAGAAATGCTCTTAAGAATGAAATGAACATATGATGAGCTGTCTGATGCTTTTTAACTGAGCGTGTGACAATCCCATGTAGCACTGAGCCTGTTTGCGTCCCTGCGGCCGGCTCCTCGAGCTGCCCAGTGTCAGGTGGGCTGCTGGGTCACCAATTACTTGGTGAGGCTGAGAAAGAGTCGCCCCGAGCCGCCATGATGTGTTAGCATCAGATCAGTGAAGCTGCTCTCTGTTCTCAAAGGAGCTTTAATACGCTTATGTCTCTACGCAAGATCAGTTTGTAACTATGACTATTTATGAACGCTCAGTCCGTCATGTGAACATAGTGCCACCAGAGGGTTACTTTTATTTCATGCACTTGTTTAATGCACACGACTGACAAGTGCGCTACACTTAAGATATGGGCGTTTTAATATTTTTCATTATTGCCAATATTTGTGGACAAAACTGACATTCAGATTTGGAATCACAGTGCGGTGATTTACCATAATTTGAATTAAGCGAGGTTTATTTATATATACTTATAGCACTGACAGAAGCTACAAAGTGCTTTAAAGGATGGAGAAAGGGAGACAGAGGGAGATCGAAGTGCCAGAGAAGACAAACTGCTGTATAAAAGATAAGAAAATGTTATAATGTCAAGAAAGAGGCTTTCAGATGCTTTTTACAACTGAACATAACTTTTCATCAGCAAATCACAAATTCACAGGTAGCTTTACTGTAAATGGACGTTATGCTGTTGGTTTTTTTGTATTGTTGCTTTGTTAAATGTTAACAAGAGGTTTAGAAATGAACAAACGGGTGCCACATGCCCTCAACCAGCGACGTCTCTCAGCCTTTTCCTCTCAGAAACTGTAAGGTAACAAATGAATATTAAAGGATATTTTCCATTATGCATAAATATGCCATGATCCATTCACAGCTTTTTGTTGTTTTGCTGTAAGGCCGAGGCCACACCTTCGTGTTTGCTTCTCTACGACAGCCACGAGAACCGATTTTCCCGCAAGTCATTCAGTTCCTTCTTCTTGAGCCTGTAACAAATAAAGTAGTAGGAAGAAAGTAGGAGGAATCTGGTTTGGGGAGCAGTGGCACATTAAGTGAAAACCTTTCAAACATCACACAGTACTTCTGCATCTTTGTGGATGTAACTATATTGTCTTTTTACCATCCATCCAGGGGAGATTCACTGGGCCAAACTGCCGCAATTGTAAAAACAGCATTTCATTTCCTAATAACGGCTCAGTGTCAAGTCCAATTCAGTCTGCTGGTTAAGCGGCAGCAATTACAGAACCGTACATGTGCAGACAACTCCTCCGGTGGGTGATAATAAGCTACTTTCTTTGTTACGGACCCTGAACAAACTCGGGGGAAGGGGGACACACGTGAAGCCAAGATAATGTGACCAGTCGAGCGTGAGTGTGCACAAAACCCCACCAATGGTTCGTGCAGAAAAGCCCTCAGCTACGACAAAAGCAGCTCCAGCTGGGTGACGGCGAGTCCACTTTAACAGTGTTGGGATCTCTAACCACGACAGAATATAACAATAGAAAGTACAGCTGCACGTTTGTGAAAAGTCACTTCCTCTTGACTAGTGGCGTTTATGGACTTGGGACGTACGCGGCGAATTGGGGAGGTTTTTCTGTTGGTACGTTTGGGGTTCTTCCATCGGCGTGACGGCGAGAGGTCAGCGCATCACACGGCCACACAGGCTTCGGTTTGACCCGCGCGCTCACGTGAAGAATTTGTTGACATGCTCCTCCTGAGTTTGGTTGTGTTCATTTGTTCTGAGTTAATCCTGCAACGCGCCGGGGGGGATCAGCCTGGAGATCTGTACGGAGCTGGCATCTGCTTGTTCAGCCCGCTGGAGCAGCACAGCCCCGTTTCATTTTCAAAGATTTAGCATGTTTTCTTACAGGGAGCTTTGTCAAGTCGTTCCCTTAGTCATATACATAGAATATATAGAAGTTGAAAACGTATTTAATTTGTGTGTGACATGTCTCTCATGTGTAGGCTGTATTTAGGCCCAGCGGTGCTTCGAGCTGAACGCTAACGTCAGCATGCTAACACGCTCACAAAAACAATGCTAACATGCTGGTGTTTAGCAGGTTTCGGCACGTTGCACTAAACACAAAGTACAGCTGAGGTTGACGAGCATGTCATTAGTTTCGCAGGCATTTATGGGCCATGAAGCAAAGCATTTAACAAATTTTGAATTTTGACCTGATGGTGGCTCAGAGGGATCAACAAAGTTATTAAAATCCATCCATGAAGTGGTGGACTGACCATTGCCACCCAGAGAGCCTGACAGCGCTAGCGTGGCTAAAACCTAATTAATGCTCTGCAGTTAACAGAGATCGATAACTGAAGTAATAAATGATCATACCAATATCAATGTGAAAAGAGATGTGTCACAACTCTTTTGGCTTCTCCAGTTCTTGCCAACCAGACGGCATTGTGGGAAGCACGTGGCCAAAATCAATCAATCAATCTCCCGTGGAGCCTTTGATACGAGCCAGTTTCCGCTCTTATTCATCAGACATCACTGGACTTTAAAATGAAGCCCATGTCTCATTTGCAAAGTTTCACACTGACTTGGTGTAAATGTGTCTTCGCACTGGTTTCCTACAAATTCTACATATGAGCTGCGTACTGCATCTACACACATCTTCCCTGTCTCTACATTAACTGTGTACATTGCATTTCTATTCAACGCCAGGCAGCATGATTTATTAGTTGTGGCTAATCTGAGACCATATAATGATTTATTGTAAGGTCTGAATTCACCATCTTGTCTTATCTAATTCTCCACGAGTGAACAGAAACAGACCAAGTCCTCACAACAGAGACGCACTCTGACAGCTACTGAAACATTAGAGCGACTGAAAGAAATGAAAAATGCAGATGGACACAAATGTGATCATTCGTCTGACTGTAAAAAACGTTGCTGTCTTTTAGTTAAAGGAGAGAACGTTAGCTTGATAGGAATGGAATTTGTGACATTTGTGATGTATTTTTCATTTATATTTCAGTATTATTTCTTTTTGTCCTTTTCATCTACGTGATCTAGTTTTTAGTCTAACTTAAAATCTATTTTATTACATTTTCATCTCTTATTTTCTCGCCTGCATTGGTTTTATATTCCTAAAGATAATTTTGCTTTGTGTTTGTGTTGTTTTTATGGTCTACACATGTTCTTATTATCTTATCGTCTGTGAAGCACTCTGAGCTGCACTCACCTGTATGAAAAGTGCTCTACAAATAAAGTTTGATTTGATTTGATTCGAAAGTGGCCACCAGACAAATGTAGATGATTTCTTTGTCAGTATTTTTCAGTGGCGTACGCATCAAACAATGTGAGATTTGGAGTCACACGTTGACTCCCGGGCTGTGGGGTTGATCAAGTTTGAGGGTGTGTGTTTAGGTACTGACAGTAGCTGGCGCTTTTCCCAGCGTATGAATATTAATAAATGTTCTTTCCTACGTGGAGTTAAATTGACTGTGTCAGAGAGCAGGAAATATGTTGGCACATTAGCAGGTGTTGAATTACACAGCCTTCATATTGCGTGTCTCTGCCGGGCTTGGGGCCATGAAGTCAGACTTTGAAACTACTTTGCATGTTGTTGTGTGTGTTTTTTTGTTATTGCATTGTCTCAGTGAGTTGTAAGGCAAGTCCTTTCCCAAATAACACTGACAAGATTGAAATTTTATTGTAATATTGTACTGAACACCTGTGCAGTTTTCAACCGACGTGGACTTTAATTGTCACCGGTTAGGGTCTGAGTGCAACAGTGAGTCCGGCACATTTCAATGTGCAGGTGCAACCCTTAACACGTAACGGGGGCCCAGGAAACAGTTTAAATGGAGAATATATAGCCTGTTAGCCAAACAGCAGCTACGTAATTGTCACCTGACTAAACAAACAATGTCAGCCTACAGGACAAAAGCCATAGTAGCTTCCCTAGTTGGCAAATAATTGCCAGCATGGACAGTAACGTTCACACCACTATCCCCGATTAAATTTAGCGGCGGATCCGGCGTGGTAATTGTGCAGACGCAGTGTGCCAAGACTTGTATGAGGACAACATCTTTGTGAAACCATTTGACCTGCAGATGCATTTTTGGTGCACAGTAAAATGTGACTCTGATATTTCACATCATACAATAATGATATTTCACATTATACACATTATTTAAGTGGCAAAACAGCTCTGTTGCGAGGCACCATCACGCCATCATTAGACATGTCTGTGTTATTTGTACAAATTAATAGTGAAGACTAATGAGCACTCCTGAGCTATTCTTAGCAAAGCCCAGTCTAGACACGGCCGTATTTAAGACCAGAATAAAACATAAAGCACAATTGAAATAAGTGTTCTTGATCTTAATGCACATTATCGCTGTGTCCCAGGGATAAAACACTTAAAAGTCAGTCATGAAGAAGAGAAAGCCCGAGGGCTCTTTATGCTGGGTACATGTCCATGATGCACCCAGCTACTTTAGCTGTCATGCACCAATATCTCAAAAGCCTTCGCTGGGTGCACTGATGCTTGGCTTAAGCCATTTAGCAGCGCCCTGGTTAACTGAAACCGACAAAACTTCTGATTCCAGCCCAATCTTGGAATAACACCCCTGGCGACTGTGGAGCTGTCTTTGCCCATTTAATCCAGCGCGGTCCCACAACTGCATTTGTGGCTGACGGAGATGCAGAAGACGATGCCGTATGATGATACAAATTACGATACAAAAAAAAAAAGAAAGAAACAGAACTCAGATCTGGCTGACAAGGAAAGGAAAAAGGGGGTGAGACTGATATTATTGCTCAAAGAGAGTGCCAGACCAAAGGGGACAGAAGTGGTGTAACATGAATAAAATAAGATGGCATTTGGCCACTTAAAGCCAATGGGTGCTCCAAAGGGTAAAGTGTTGGATGATTCCAGTCGAATATTTGCCAAGAGTTGCTCTTTGCACATAGCAGTTGCCGAGAATCATGCAGAGCAGCAACAGTGGGTGTTGAGATGTTCACAGCTGAGTGGAAATGTGAACACCGGGCATGTGAGAAGTCAAATTTGCTCATGACACTGGACAGAATTCCACTGAACATTCTAAATACAACATTACAAGAGTACAGGGCTTCGAAGTGGCTGACTATGTGTATATTATGACATTTCCCGTAGCACTGTATGGCTGGATATCACTGGATAGCTGCAATCCACTCAGCTTCAAAAGGAAAATGCTGTAACATGCCCTCTTCAGAGCTTAAAATCTTCATCGCTGGTGTAAACCCAGTTCTTTGCTCCATGTTTGAGGCCACTGTTGACAACACATCCTCTGGAAACACAGTATTTCACCTTTTTGGATATGCAGACAAAGATGAGGTTTGAAATGGAATGCATATTTGAATTTGTGCATTGCACTGTGCGACTGCAAAAGCAAAATCCTTCTGAAGTTAATTAACGTATCTCGCAAGTCCCAAATTGTTGATATGGAATGTGTCAGTGAAATGTTCCCAGACAACGTATTTACGCCAGAATATCCAATGTAGCAATAGAATATTTGCTGGTACCAACCACAGCATTATTAGACTGCTTTTTGGTTATGAACAGGCACTGGCAGCACTGTGTGAACAGTCTAATTTATTTTTCTGCACTCATGTATCACTGTTGTCTGTATCATCACCATCGCCATTTGTAAAACAGATGTAGTTCATCAAGGCCAGTGTTTTGCCACAGCGTGCTCATGCTAACAAGTTAATTAAGCATAGTCCTGTGCACATGAACTTTAAGCCTGCATTAGTATTCAAAAGACATCTGACGGTAGGTGCACGGAGCTAATTATGTGATGGAAAATCTTCTATTGCATGAGGTAATTTCTCTGTGCTCTTTAAAGATGATAGAGAATATGGCAGATAACCGCTTGAAGCCTTTGCGAGTCAGCAGCGGTTAAGCTAAATGTGGCAGCAAGTGTCAGGCCAAATCAATACACGCTTCCCAGGATTCCTTTGGTGCCATAATCCAGGCCGCGGTGGGCACTGACCCTGGGGAGGCCTGGCCTCTTGGTTTGTTGTTGCCCTGTTTTTTTCTAAAGCAGCTGCACTTGTGGATATGACAGCATTAAGCACAAGCTAATTACCTTTAACATTTGTGCTATAAACCGCTTAGCTCGCATCTGAGACGCGCCGAAACCTCTCCTCACCACACTGCGAAGCTAGCTTGCCCTGGGGAAGTAGAGGCTCTCTGTCAAGGTGTTTCCAAAAATTGCAGATGACCTCAAGGTCAAAATTTTCACTAGCCGCAAAACTGAACTCTGCCTTTGGACACGGAGCTTTGGTCAACTATTTCACCTCGCCAGCTCATAATTTGGCTAGCACGAACTGCGTTTTGCGGATATTTCTCTGAGAGAGGCCCCCGGCGTCTTCCTGCTGACTTCACACATCCCATTAAGTCATAATCTTGTATAATCTGCCTTAAAATAACAAGAGATAATCCTGGCATCAGGCTAATTAGCCATGAAATTGAGGAATCTCCTTGACTGGATTCCACTGTGGCAAGTTAACACATGACGTGCAGAGTGGGCATTATATGTTCCAGATTTATTGTTAGAATTCTTTTGACGCTACCGGGCGAGATTCAAATCACTTTTATTTGTGTGACCAGGAGTCACTCCTCACGAGAGATCTTTCCATCCAGGACGAAGAACTGGAGGTGTGGGCAGGACGATTTCCAGAACATCACATCTTCCCTTGTAAGTGGTACTCACTTACTGAAGCCATCAGTCAGTCATTAAAAATGTAAAATTAACATCCTTAAAGTGGAACGCGATTCTGTTTTGTGCTCGGGAAGCAGCGATGTGCGACGCTTGCATATGAAATGCATTTGGTCATCCCCCTGGCAAACAGGGAAGGAAAAGGTGCACTGAGTGAAACAAGAGCAGATTGCTTTTATTCTTTATTTAGAGAGTTATTCTAGACACCGGGACACAGATGCTCTGCCATCGTAGCAATCCTTCATGCTCAACTGAAGCTGTTGGGAGGAAAATGTTGCGGGCTTGGATCTCTGTGGGGACGAATGAAAAGAAATTGTGGATTTTTATTGGTCTCAAACATGTTTCTTTCATTTGTAAAGATGTCACAGATTTGTGCTGCTGACTTTATATTCCACCTGAGACAGTCAGGTAGCAGGATAATGATGGATAAAGAGTCTGGGCTGAGTGTAGAGGGGGTGAGCGCTGCAGAGCCACTAGAGCCGTGTGCGGAGTTTAATGCATCTGTTACCAGGCAGGATGCTTTATGAAATGTGCTCTTGTTCACACTAATGTTTGGCCTTGGGCCTTGGCCATAAACCTAAATGTACTTGTATTAATGTGTTTCAGATGTGTGTATGGGGTGTAATTTGCTCCATATTGTCAATTTCCTGCACAAACTATGTAGCTTAAATTGTCCTCTGCGTGCTGTGTTCTGGAGCCCGACCCATACATTGGCGTTATTGGCCATTCATTCATTCATTATCCATACTGCTTATCCCGAAGGGTCGCAGGGGGGGGCTGGAGCCTATCCCAGCTAACATTGGGCGAGAGGCAGGAAACACCCTGGACTGGTCGCCAGTCGATCGCAGGGCACGTTATTGGCCAATATTAGCTTATTTTTAAGCTTATCCTGGTCAAAGGTCTTTAAACTCTTTAATTTAGACAATTTGACAAAACATGTCTTCGCACAAGGTCTGACAGGCTGAAAGCTCCATAATGAACCTTCAAGCTCAATTTTAAAAAACCTTTTTAAAGGATCTTTATCAACCGTGCTTGTTTATGATGAAAGATCAGTTATCGTCCAGCATTTTGTTACCAGATTTTTAAACTCTCACATCTGTATTGGGCTCTAAAGTTTAGTATCAGCAAGACTGCAGTGTGTTTTATTAAAAATACTACTGTAACTGCATTTATATGCACTGCAGATCTTCTAATCTCATAGTTTGAACAGCCGAATCTTTACATTTCACCACAGCTTCCTATAGCCGCTACTGTGGCCAACTTTTCTCACTGAGAATTTAAAGGCACAAATCATTTCCCCTTCTCGTCATCATCAATCATAATTACGCAACAATTTCTTCACCTTGGATCAATTTGTGCCATTGAGATCAAACAGCCGTGTTAATAGGCTCCTTCTCTAAAGGTAATTTATATCATGTGGTGCGAGCGGCAGCCTTTCAAGCCCCATGTTAGCTCATGCTCATGTATATTGTTTGTCACTGAAACAGTTTGCCCTGCGGCCAAAATGTAAATATACTCTTGTGTCCCATTTTTATAGTTGAGCCCCGTCTTAGTCAGTCATTTAGATAATCACGGCTGTTTGAAATGTGCAAATGAACCTACAATGATTGTATCAGTGGTCAAACACAATACTGTATGTCTTGCCATTTAAAAGTAGAACATTAAGTATTTTTAAAGCTATTATTTAATTTGGCACATTAAGCATTGCATGATAGAAAGATCTGCTTTTTAAACGTGGTCGCCCTCCTAATTGCATTTGACAGGTGAGCAGGCTCTAATCATCATTGTTTCAGTCACAACACAAACTGGGTCTTCAAAGGTTTCACCTGTGGTGCAATTACACCAAATTACTCTGACCGTTTGGAGTCAGTCAGGGGCTCAGTTTTCAGCCCACGCCGCCTGTAAGCAGGATGTTTCAGAAATGTTGCGACTGGATTTACATGAAACTTGGTGGAAAAGGTGGCTACGAGGGACGAAACAAGATACCCGTCGTTGTAGCGGTGGACGTGGCTTCGCGCAGAAAGGCATACAGTATAAATCCCAAACGGCAGATTCAAGAAAACCATGTTGTTGTTGTCTCTATCAGCAAAACAAAGTGCAAACTTTTAAAAAAGCTTGGTACAATGACAGAAGGCATGAAAGCTAAAACTATAATGATAAAGGCTCTTTAGTTCAAACAAAACAAATCAAAAACGGCTATTAAAAGGATCTGAAAACAACATCAACATCATCGGTTTTCTTTTTTATAAATGTGTTTCCTGGAATAACATTCACAGAGTGTAACAGCTCAGAAACAGGATAGAAGGTAAATATATGGCAAACTTCAAAATGCTTTCAAAATGACTTACTGGTCTTCCAACAACCTAAAAGTGCTCCTCATATCAGCGCGGGAGAAATCTAGTAAGTAGACCTTTATTTGGGATTGTTGTGGCACAGTAAAACAACAACTAAAATAGAACAAGTACAACAGAAGAAAGCAACTTTAAAACAGTACTAAAATGACTTTGAGAAGCCCTAACGCATATCCTGCATGGCACTGGTTAAATAAATGTGCTTGGTGTGCGATCTAGTCGTCTCTGTAGGTTGCTTTCGGTCAGTGAGCTTTTTAAGACTTTCAAAATAAAACTGGCGGTTTCGAGAATCTGCCGTTTTTCCTCAGACAAATCTGAATGCAAAGTTGCAGTGAAACGGACCGCTTGAGATAAACAGCCAGGTCGAGGCTTTGTCTCGGTTTTGCCCGAGCTGGCGCGAGACAAAACACTCGGACAGTGACTTAAAGATCAGTTGTTAGACTCCTCAGCCGTTTCCTCAGATTTCCCCAATTGATTGGAACCACATCACAACATCACAGTGCTTAAAAGACATTAGCATGTCCGCACCCAGGAGATGTAACACTATAGTGTTGGGAAATACTGTAAGAAACAGACCGCTGCAGATGAAAGGGCACGAGCCCGTCATTGTTCCGTGCATAATGTGTTTGTAGTTAGCATGAGGCGGTTGTTTCTCACCCCCATGTACTGTAGTTTAAGCACCCTGTCACTTCAAACTAGCGTGATCTGAAATTTTTCCGGGTGACTGCTGAGAATGCTAATGCCTTGGAAGTTGTATCCTGTGGCTCTTTTTTTTTTTTTTGCTTTCTGCGGCTCAAATCAAACCCAGAGAGGCTCAGGGAAGAGCCAAGCGGCAGCTATGCCCGCTTGAGAGCGGCTGGTAATGTAATCCTTCAAAACGTGCGTTTGGGATCACAGAGTGGGACGTACAGGCCTGACACTCCAAACACTATTCATTTTTCATCCAGCCGTAGTCATTAAGGATGGAGATTAGTGAGGTTCACACCGCAGAGTCTTAGCGGTCAGTTTGTGCTTCTTTACGTGTTCCTGAAGTAGAGTGTTGAGTTTTTTGAACCCTTAAAGCTGCAAGTTCTCCCTTTGTTTTCATTCATTCTTATTCAGGCCTGAAATATTAAGCTTCTTAAAGGTCGGTGCAACAGCTGAGCAGATAATGAATATGACTTGGGCTGACAACTGATCGGACCAAGTTGGACTGGTCTGTTCCAGTCTGGGACAGTTGGTCCTGAGAGCCTCATGAAGATTTTTTGAAAACATGTTTGATTTTTGCGACTGACATGAGCGAAGAGGCGACGTTGGCACCCGAAGTTAGCTTTGTTTGACGAAGTTCACTCGCCTCCAATCCCCTCTGCAGGTTATGCAGCCTGCGTGTGCGTCGCCTCTCTGTCAGGATCGCACAGGATCCACAGTGCGAGCTGCTGGCTGTCGCCCATCTTTGTTTCGGTACAGGAAGACGCAATGGCTGCCAGACGCCATTGCATGGTCGGTGCTACGATTACAAAGAGATAATGATTATGATCATTTGTGATGCATACTGTACATGCGTTTGTGAGACAGAACTTTGAGACCTCCAGCTATTTGCTGTTTTAAAACGCTGTTTGGTTTATTGTTGTTGTTGTTGTCTGCTAAAAACCTGGCAACGATCCTGCAAAGATGCGTCGCTGCTGACATGCTCACTGCAAAAACATCAAAGCAACCAACCTTGTTGGGCCTCACGACTTGGTGTGCCTGGGGCAATATTTTAACTTTTATGTGGGGCTAGAGCCCCATTGGGTTGAAAATATTATGTGACACATGCTTTTCTTACACATGTTCAGAGCTGGAGGTCTTGTGGTATTAGTCAGGGAAGTAACAATAAGTAGTGATAAACATGTTGAACTCTGCAGCTGTAAGCAAGATAATATGACATGGCTCCGTTCTTCCAGTGAGGTGGTTTACTCAAGTATTTATCATTTGCCCTTAAATTGATCAAAGATAATCATTTTCAGCCTCACGATGCAGACAGAGAGGACATTTACCATATAACCGTGGTTGCTGCCTTATAATTTACTGGCTGACGATTATTTATTCATCAGCTGGTCAAACATTCATGAGCAGCCGAGCAAACTTCAGGACACCGCTTGAAAATACGAGCAGCATTAGCACGACCGCATTGCTCTGTTGTAGCACGTTCACATGTACAGCTGTTAACATTATTGCCCTGTTTGCATCGGCTCCTGGCAAAAAAAAATAAATAAATTTGACCTGTCAGAACAGCTTTAGTGTTTTACAGCTCAGAGGAAGCACAATGAGTTTTATGCACTTGATTGTCACTTGTTATCAGTATCAGAATCATTTCCAGTTTTGCTCAAAAATGATGGCACCAGCGAGCAATGTTTTATGAATCTGGCAACATGGAGCAATCAAGAGAGGAGCCCTGTAGGGCGTTAGTAGTTAGCAAAGAATCTACTATTTAAAATCAGTTTTAGACCCTTTAAAGCTTAATTTGCCCATTCACTGTTCTTCAGTTACTTCAGGGTCGTTATCCACGCAGCATCTTCATTTAGCAGCCCATCTCCTTGTAGCTTGTAAATAACCAGTTATAAAAGACTTAATTTTAATATCCCTACATTGCCTTCCCAATAATGAGTAACTGGTTTCTAATTTCCAAATGTGTGGGCGTTTAATGAGGCCTAAGATATTTTATTCTCCTGCTATAACGCTGTCTACAAAATCGTGCGCTGCTGAGTGTAATCATGCAACGCTATCTGGCACAGACACTCTCTGGCAGCAGCGAGGCAAAAACCTGCAGCCCAGAACTGCTCCACTTAAGGGAGGCTGATGTGAGAGGAGCAGACAGGCGAGAGTGGAAGGCCCCGCAGTCATGCAAAATGCAAAAGGAATATGACTTTATTACAGCTCCCTAATGGTGACATAACAATCTGTTCAACCGCTTCCCTGCAAATCTCAAAGCATTTCTGGAGAGTGCTTCGGTCCACAGGATATGTACGGGCTTGGAAATCTCTCAGTATGAGTGGGTTTAAACACGATTGGGTTGGATATATGGCTTCTACCTGCTCATCCCTGACAGCTTTCATTTTATTTTTTTTACTTTTTTGCTTGTTCTCCATGTCAGAGTGACAAATGTCCTGACAGGAAGAAAAAAACAATACAGGATGGAAGAAACGGTTGATGTTCGATCACAGAAAGGCTTCCCATAATACCTCATGTGCTGTCTATTTAATATTATTAACTCTATAACCAATTAAAGACTGAGATGAGAATAAATATCTGCAGGATGAAACTCCCTGTGGGGGACCAAGCAGTCAAGGCACGAGGTGACACGGGCTTAAAGCACCAAGAAATTATTTATTTCCAATAACAAACTCAACTAATCAATAACTAAAGAAACTGCTTTAAGAACAGCAGGGCCCTTAAAAGAGGTCAACAAAAAGTAAGTCTGCTGTAGAAACCAGTCAACAAAACAGGCCTGAGTGAAACCTATATACTAAGTGATCAAACCAATAAGCGCCTGCAGGGGAGGACAGCATAACCCACCAGCAAACCCCAACCTACAGAAACCCCAACCCCCCCCCAAGCTGACAGAGTTCTTGGTCTAGTCCTTGGGTGGGGCCTCAGTTTAAAAGTCCGGCTCCGCCCTCGGCCCAACCTTTGGTTGGAGCAGGAAGGAGTTCTCAGCCAGGTGAGTCAGAGCCTCACGCTCCCTTTAAAACCACAAATTGTCATTTTTGGTGTTTGTGTTAGGACTTAATCATGACGCTACCTGTTATGGCCTTTTCTCTAACTTTAGTGAGAGTTAGGCTAGCTGTTTCCCCCTGCCTCCAGTCTTTACGCTAAGCTATGCAATTACCATTTGCTGATGTCTATACTGTTGAATTGTTTGAACCTGCCATGCTATTAGTAGATATACAGTCTGTTGATATAAAGTAAAGACTCAAAACAGTTAATGGGCGAATTTAAAGTTCTAACACTTGACACAAAGGAAACTGACAACTTTTATCAAACTTTTCCATCTGGTGTTTGGAAAATTTGTCATTCCAGTTAACTAAAATATGTCTGTTCGCTTCCAAATACGAGTGTTTCCTGTAGTAAAAGTACTCTTATTGACAGTGTGATGAAATGATCAGCTGTGCAGATCCAGTAGCAGCTTGGACAAAGACGTCAGAAATACAGTAGATTGTTCATATTACAATTTCTTTTCAAATAAAATTAATTTTACCCAGAAGTCCAAATATGAACAACGAAAAGTCCTTTATTTATATATTTTTTTCTTCTCTGAGCTGCCCGAGTGTCACGGCCTCGTGACGGAAGCAAACACAGATTTTGGTCATCGTAACCTTCAGGGCAACGCTAGCAGGGGCTCGCTGTTTGATGCCTGGCACATAAATGTTTAACGAGGAACATTTTGCAGCTATCTATTTGTGGATTCAAGAGATGAATAAAATAAACACAAACTCCTCTGTTTTCTCTCTTGTAGGGTTGTGGAATTAAAGTGGTGAATAATACATGGCTGAAAGCATCCGCCTCCCTGAGTTGCCTCCCTTTGGACACCAGGGGATCTGGAAGCAAGTAAGCACAGATACTTATGAAGTGCTGTTTGATTTCTGTCAAATGGCTTCACCGCTCACCTGTTTCTAAAAGCACCGCGGACAAAATGACCCAGGAAATCACCTTTTGGCTTAGTGGTTTCCAACCTTCACCTCGCAATTGTAGATGATTGCAGGACTTTCAGTGGCCCACCGCTGTTATACTGTAGCAGAACGTTGCTATACATGTGAACGAGAGAAGTCTTTGACAGACATCAGCAGAAGTTTGGAGATGCTGTTATCTGTTCTGCGTGTGGGGTCTGTTGATGCTGAAGACAGACGTGCGTTTTTGTTTCTGAACAGTTCTGTGCCCAGAAAGTTATATTCTGTGAAATTTTCCGAGCGTGTGTACTTTGCATCCGAGCTTTGAATTTGAACGAACAAACGCAACACTAAGACTTTCAGCATTTGTTGCTGCACGTGAAACTGAACTGACTCGGACGCCTGTCGACGGCCTGCGGTGGCTGCGAAGTGTTCCGCCTGCCGCGGCGTCATTCGTCTCAGCCGATGACTACTGTCGACAACAGTGTTAATGGTGGCTCGGGACGGATGACGGGTTGAATGAGAGTCTTTAGAGCATCAGATCATGGTGAGAGCTCAACCTCAGGCTGCTGTCATGCTGGATCCGTTTGTCGGCTGAAATGTACCCTGGAGACGAGTCAGCAGATTTATGTGTCTTAAAAACCTCAGCTGGCATTCTGACTTTCCAGAACGTAGATGTAGTGTCCGTTATGTAATAATAATAATAATAATACACTTTATTTATATAGCACCTTTCATACAAGAAATGCAGTTCAAAGTGCTTTACAACATGTAGTAATTAACAGAACGGTTAGTTGTGTTGCTCCATCTGAGTCTGCATATCGCACCGAGCTAGCGGATTTGTTTCGGATGAGTGGTTCAAGCAGAAAGAGCTGGACTGTTACAAACTGTGTTGCACTTGGGATTCCAGCGAGGGCCAAAGAGCTGGTGAACGGGTCAGAGCTCTGGCACTGCTCTCGGCTCTGCTGCTTCAGGGACCGGCCTCAGAGGCCAAGTGGAGTCTGTTGATTCATCAGCCCGACAACAGTCGCAGTTTTTTCTTGTCAAACAGCGCGACACATTCGTGATTGAGGGTATTCAGCTGGTTTGGGGTCCACTGTGCAAGCGTATGTCATCATCAGCTGGATAATATGGTAGGCAGGATGGCTGTTTTTAGTCAGTAAGTATGGGCACGTTGTATGGAAGGACTCATTCTCACATCCTTCTAATGTGGGAATTGGAAACGGGCAACCTCGATACCTGAGGCTGTTGGTTGAATTCTTGGCTCCTCTCTGAACTTGGGAAACGCGCTTCTGTTTCTCTGCACTTCACACTAAAACTTTACGGATGTGTGTTTGGAAGTCAGAATCTCAGGCCTATGCCTTTGCGGCGACGGGACAATCTGCGGTTGTTCTGCTTCCACAATAAACACTCTGCTTGTTGATATGGAACACTGAAGGAACAGATTAAGCTGTTAGCTCACGCAGGCGGCTTTTGTGCTGTTGAGGCCGTTTCGCAGCAGCTGCGAGTTAATGCTACTCTGAAGCCACATGTAGTGGCTTAACTGCGGTGATGACACGGCCTGTTTAAGAGCCACAGGTGCATCTACCTGGCAGGCTGCCACTCAATCCAGTGGTCCCCGTTAGGGGAGTAGCTGTCCTTTTCACGGCATCGAGCACAGCTCCGCTTGTATTCCACTCAGCTGCTGATTGCTCAGTGATATGTGTTGTTACCGATGATAAATTCCCATGACTGGACTGTTGCACTTGTGATTTCGGGCTGTCACACTAGATGAGCAGAGCGATGCACAGCTGCTCAGCCCTCCTGGGTGGGTGGGGGGGCGGGGGGGCCGAGCTCGAAGCACATGTCGCCAATTCAGAAGGCAGCAAAATGGTTACAGTGCAGATTATTACATTTCTGTGGTGGGAGATGCTGTCTGGGTTACCGTCCGGCCAATTGCCTGGAAGAGGCAGCAGGAAATACACCAGCTGTCAATTAATTGTCACTTTCACACTACGACCTCATATCCAGTCAGCGCTTTGTGCACATGCACATCACAGGACGTAAAAGGTTGAGTTATTTTCTGCAAACTATAGCACAGGTTTTTCCTTTTTAGCCAGTCCACAGATCTGATAAGAATATGTGGGCAGCCTGTGCTGGATGGAGTACAGATACGTGCTCTAAAACGGTGCTTCCCAACCGGGGGGGTCGGGACTCCACCAAGCAGTGACAAGGTACATCTGAGGGGGTCATGGGATCATTGATGGGTCACAAAAGGAGAACGAACACATTGTTTTTGGTTTGTTCTTGTGACTTTTTTTTGTTTTTTGGATCTTCTGCCTCAAATGAAAACAAGTAGAAGTTTTAGGGGGAAATCAAGGGGTCACAAGCCAAGATAAATGTTGGGAACCGCAATCTAAAAGAGCGTCGAGCCCTGCAAAGGTTTGCGTTTCTTTATCGCTCATTTAAAAACATTAATAGTGCAGTGTAACGTCTGGCTGCTGTACCACAGCTGACAACAGCGAGCAAGAAAATGTGATTTATAATCTTAGCATTTATTTCGATATAATGCATATTAATGGCACCTCATCTTTTTATGTTGCATATTTTGTTGCTTAATATGCAGCAGGTGTCACCGTTGAGGCTCAGTTTGCAGTGTCAGAGATTGCGTTTGTACTGTTAATATTGGACCAATAATGCATTTTTTTAACTCATTCTTTTGGTGAATAAAGCATCATTTTGTGCGCTGTGCCTCCTCTCTGTTTGCAGCTACGACATCGACTTTACTGCAGCTCATGATGAGAAACATTAAACAGCAGTAAGCACGAGACGCGAGCAGCATTTTCGCATTATGTTGTACTGGAGCGCAAATGAACATCAAGGTTGTCATTTTCGTATCTCAACGTGCACACCGTTCGTGCCCCTGAGCAGAAAAAGGTATTATTGAGGTGCTGATAAACTGCTATTGATCAGAGAGAGTGCCCCTCAGGACTGCTACGAAACGGATACGTCTGCATTCACACATATAAAAGGTGCACATGTACAAGCGCCCATACAGACACAGGCGTACGCAGACTCTCTGCCTCCCAGTTGCATGTTGGTCAGGGTAGCGTCCTCCATCTCCAGTCGATAGGCTTCCATTAAGAGGGGGTAGGCTGTCAAAGCAACCTGTGACCTCCGCCCGCCCCCTTGGAGCTCACTGGCCTGTGATGTCCATATCAATATGATTTTCAGCCCTTTGCCGCAAATCCCAGTGTCCATTAGTCTCAAGTATCTGTTTCCTCCAACTTGTACTATTGATTTCGGTGTGTCTTTTGTAACAGAGCATGAACACTGATCTTAAAGACGAGGGCAGCTTGATAGGCCGGGCAGATTCTCTCATCTGGGGCGTCGAAGTTCCTCCATATTCTACTCATTAATATATCAAATCATAACTTCTGTTACTCTGCATGGCGCTGCCTGGCTGTAGTTACGTGAAGCAGCGGGCATCTGATCCCGGAGCCGATGACACGTAGTTTAAAGTTGGCTAGCCAGGCCAGCGCCCTCGAAGGTCAGGGCTTTTCATCTCAGAGGCCACAACGAAATGACCTGTCAGACGCGGAGGGATACCACAGCAAACATGGGGCACAATATGCTCTTTTATCCCTGGAGATGTCGCTTTGCAATCACTGGCGTACATCTGTTACTGAAAAGTGTCATGTTGGTCTGATAATTAGTCGTGTCAGACTTCAGCTTCCTTCACGGGAAAGACTGAGGCGATGAGTCCTGCATGAGACGAGATGAAATTAGATGTTACGCAAGAAGAAACGGTGTTCAGTAGGAAAATTAATATTATTATATAATAGTATATGGCTTTTAAATGTAACATCATTCATTTCTTAAGTCACATACATTCATACGTTCATTGTGCAAATATATATGCACATGTGAGTGCAGCAACTCCTCACGTTACGAGTCACTCTGAAGTTGGGATAGGTATCTAGTGTATGTAGTATGTATAATATGATGATAAATATATTTGTATACATGCAACATTGGTGGATTAAAAAGTGTTTTTTGCTGGTTTGGTTAGAAAACTAACCAGGAGGCATTTAATGTAAATATTAGTAACAAAAGCATTATATTACTATACACTGTTAATTTTAATATATTAATCAAATACGGCACATGTGACCGTTTCCTTTCAACCACAAGAATAAAATGGTGCAATGGTTACACAGTATGAGCCCATATAGACTGCTACGACTGTACTGGAGCTGAGGTCAAAACATTTTATTAAAAGTTTGAATGTGGAAGTTTCTGTAAGTTTATTTGTGACGTTTGGGAACAGAACCTGCACATGTGGCAAAAAAACTCTCAAGCTCACAGTGCTCACTTTTAGAGCTTTCAAACGCATCTCATGGTCTTCATCCAGTGGAGCCGAGTCGTGTTTTTATGATTTGATTCTTTTGTTATGAATCAAAGTTTTGAAAATGTATTCTTCACCTTGGGAACAACAGTTTGCAAGATGATGTCACCACAGTAAGTTTTGTAGCGGATTATATCACTTTATATACATATATATGTAATCTGATGGCATTTGTGGTGATATTATTTAAGGCAAAGAATGAATTCTGATTCTCAATGTATTTCTAATCCAACGTGGACGAGAAGTCCTTAAAATGCTCCGAATTAATGGAAAAATCTGCTGATCACTATCGAAAGCTCCAGAACGGCTCCTAAATGGAATTTTCTGTGAGATGCTTTTGTTCCAAAAAGGTTGATGTAGTCGCTGATCATCATACTTTCAGACTACTGGCACCACATGGTCAGTGACGCACAGTGAACCCAGACGTGACGTCAGCCTCGGCTTTGTTTGACATGAAGGGGCATCACATTTATTGGCTTCAGTTAGTATTAATCACAGTGATAACACGTGTTTGCAAACGTTAACTTTAAATTAGGGCATGAAATACAAGCATAAATGCAGAAATGGGATCCCCTAGGTGCCTTGGTCCTCCCACTGCTTCCTCCCCACTCTGCAGCACGAAGAGCATATGCTGACATTTGGCTGCTCTTCACTGCTGTGACATATTTGCCACTAGGGGGCCGTCGGGGGATGAGAGGAGAGACTCGTTGACACTGTAGACCCGGTATCTGAGGGAGGAAGATGGATGACCTTTGGCTTTATTTATGTCGTCGCCACTCGTGCAGGACCTTTTCATCAGATACGGTCATTGTAATCCCTCAGCCCCCATTCAATTTACAGAGGCACTCTGTCACTGCAGACCACTAAAGACGACGAAATTAATGGATCAATAAGCCCTCTGAAAGCCAGGCGGGAGGGCCCAGATCCCCTTGGTCGCTATCAAGTTACGAGTCATAATGAATGGGGTGTTGTTTATGTTGTCGACTGCAGCGTCACAGAGTCCTTTGAACAAACCACCCTGTTAGCCGGTTCTTTGTACACCACTGGAGAGGCTGTTCAGACATGTGATGTAAAGTGGAAGTTATATTATATTAGTAATAAGAACTACATGATCCCTACAGTTTGACCGCTTACCTTCTGGAAAAGGGCTGCGGGGAACCTGGACCACAATGCAATTCATTAGCAGCTTACTAACATTTAGCAGACATGATGTGATATTATAAAACCCCCTTTATTAATGACTTAACGTTTATGACTGCGTATGTGATGGGTTACAAAAAAGTGGGACACCGTGAGCATTTATTTACTGTTTTACTACCGAGGTTTATGAGCATAAACACCAGGCAAAGGGACTTTTTTTTTTTTTTTTTACAACCTGGCAACCCAAAATTTATTAATGGCTCATGTCTGACCTACAGTGTGTTTATCATTACAATTAATGAAACCATTGGTTGCAACCAGAATGTCTAAAACAGGTGCACAAATATCACATTTCACACAATTAATTGATGATTCATAATTTGAAACAAAAGTGTTTCTAAAACCCAAAGAAATATAACTCATACTGACAATAACAAGTAGAAGGCCGACTACAAACCCAACAGTTTGGGGGTTTTGAAGTCAAATAAGCTTTATTTTCGCATGGTTCCAGCAGTACATCAAATCCCTCTGGGTGTCGTCTGATGCGTCGCGTTTTTCATCTTCACCGATCAATTCACTTTCTGTTTTGTGTTAGTGGGAAAGAGCCGCTTTTGGTTTTGGAGCAAGTTGCTCTTTGTTCTGCTTTGTTCTTTTCTGCTCATTGTTTGCTAATACCAGCGGAATTGTTCATTCCACTGCAGGATCATGTCACAACGATTGAAAGTTTTGCTTTGGGCGAGAAAGAAATGAAGGATTTTAAATCCGGCTATTTCGGGATTTCCTGGTGGATCAGTGGGTCAACTGAAACCATTTAAACACCCTGATGGGTTTGATTCCAGTTGATGTGTGCATTATCAGGCTGCAGCAGTCAGCAGGGTCCATAACTCTCTGCCCGCCTAAATAACACGGTTGTAGTGTTTTACAATGCACTTGCAGCTACAGCTCAGTTCTCATTCATCATGTTGAGAAAATTCAGTCCGGTCTTCACACTTAGTGGCTGCTCCAGATCCAGCCTACCTCCAGGCAGCTCGAACAGTAATTGGTGGCAATTATAAATCCCATGTGAGGATGCACAAAGAAAGCTCATGGCAAAGCAGGCCTGTTTTTCAGTGTAAAGCGCCAAGCAGTGTGAAATTAATGGCTGCTCATCAGGCTTATTGAACAGCTATTCAGACGTCAGGGTCTCGTTACGAACACGGCCAGAGGTGACTGATTTGATATGGAACGCTCAATCAAAGTTGTCACTCTGTGTTAAGGGGATGAAATGAGATATGACAACGTGTCAAACTCTTTTTAAGACGAAGACGAGATGATGATCCTTTAGCTAACAAGTGTAATGCAGAGTAGTCGTAACAGGACTTCTAGACGTGGTTTTAAAGGATGTTTATGCACTGATGGCTAAACGAAGCAATAACATATTTGCATGCTAATGGCATGAGAGGAACACCCACCACAATTATTCCCTTTTTTTTTTTTTTACCACATTATCACTTGCAGTTCAGGGATGAATGCGTTCATACAATAGCGTTCAGCATTCATACTTTAAAGACAGAATGGAAACCATGTGCCGTGTGGGTAACTGATGGTCAGACCGGAGGAACGTGCTGACAGCTCTGGATGGCCTTGAGGTGCACATCAGCCCAGAATAACTCTGCCAAACTCTCAGCTCTATTTCGCTGTAGAAAAACAGTCTTTGTTGCCACTGTTGGCAGTAAGTCAATCGCATGTATTAAACTACCCCACAATGTTTGCCGGTCATCGATAGCCCTTAAATGAGTGCATATGGTGTCTTGGCTTTGGGCGTCTTTTTGATCAGGTCGAGATTTTAATGGATTTTTCTTCGCCTCTGACAGATGAGGCTGGGGTGGGGGGCGAAGGTGGGGGTTGCAGCCTGGCCCGGGCAGACTGCAGGCTGCCGGTGGGGTCACTTGAACCTTGCGGTTGCAGAGCAGAGTGCTGAGACACAAAGAGCCAACGCTGCGCTCACAAGTGTCCGACAGCAGTAGAGTCAGGAAGTCTGGCGACTGTAAACCCCACCCCACCCGGCACCGCCACCCCACCCCACCCCACCCCATCTCAGACACACTGCAAGACACGCCAAGCGGTGCACTAATGTGCACAGACTTGCACTACTACACTTGTGAGGACACTTGTATTGACTTACATTCATTCTCTACAGACTTACACTAATTCTAACCATAACTGCTCAATGTATAACTCCAACCTTTAGCCTAACGCTTGTCTACATTATATTTACTTTAAAGGCACAATCTGAGATCCAAATGTAAAGAAGAGAGTCACCCCACCACCAGAAAAGCACAGAATAAACACAAAACAACAAATGTAAATTATTAGTATTTTATCATTAATATTTCTTAACACTGGAGTTAAATCAGCCTGTGTTTTAAATTATGATCAGCTGAGACGTACAAAATAGTGATTTCCCATCAGTGACTAAAGCTATACAATTATTTAAGAGAATATACTTAAAATTTATATCTATGTCGAAAAAAAGTGGGCCTGTAACCCTAAATCCAAATTAAAGAATTAAAATTATAGACTAACATCATTTGTAGTGGTGTGCTTAAATAGTTGTTTTAACACACAGCTTTGTGCTAACAGGCTTTATCTCTTTAAGTCTGAAGATTTAGTTTTCTGGCAGAAACGTATATAAATGGTCATAAAAGCAACACCACCAACGGCAAAAAAAAACCCAACCCTCACCCATATTCAGGTTTATGCTTTCAGGCTGAATTTAGGGAGTCTGCAAGTTGGAACATTTACGTTTTTGCATTTAGGAAAATTTGTGCACAGCTGCCTCTATCTAAATATATTAGCCTTCAAAGATTAGGGCCTGCGATCAGACAGGCAGGTTTACAGGAACCAACTTAATTGTGCAAGAGCACAAAACTAAGATTAAAGGTACAGAACTCCGTTTTTTTATTTTCAAGCACACAGATGTAACATTCTCCTAAAATAAACGGGTAACTCCAACTGAATTTTTGTCCCTACAGCATGATGAGTACGTACCGCATATATTCACAAAGCTTAGACGTTCTATAAGGTTCATGTGCATTAAGACATATATGGCATTATATTACCAGCAAGGAGGCAGCAATAATTAGCATAGCTGTAAATACACTGCGCAAACTAATACTTATAACACATTACTCTTATGACTGACATATTCTACACCAGTTTATTTTAACTTGCATTTTAACTTAATTTTTTTAACTTGATTTAATGCACTGTAATTAAATAATATGCTGTAGGTTGCATATACATATTAGAATTCATATCAATAAGTGATTCAGTGTAATTAATGCTATAAATCTAAATGAGATTAATGTGATAAGCAGGGAGGAAATAGTTGTCTGAGTTGGATTATTACAAAATCCAGTTCAACAGTGTAGCATTAAAAGCTTAAAGGACCTGCACCCCTTTACAGTTGGTAAAGAAGAGTGCTGCTGCTGTTAATTTGACATTTTTGCCCTGAAATCGCAACGTTGCTCAAATTCAGTTCAAAGTTTGATGTGCTGAAACACACAGGTCTGCAAAGAATAACCCCAAACATTAAAAACAGAAGACTTGTCTGTTAAGTCTAACTTTCTCCTAGATTTTAAAAGAGTGACCACTTTCTTCTAAGCTACTTGAGGATTTCTGACACTCAACATCGACAACATATCAGTTAGACCCTCCTTTCTTTCCTCTGTTCATTTTGACCGTATGGAAACCAACAGACTCAGCGACTCGTTTCCTAACTAATCACCGTCCTTTTGTGGGAATAACGAGATGCAGTCAAAACTCAACATGCGCAGCAAAGGTAGCCGGGAGTCTAGCAGAGAACACAACAGATTTGCAGGCAGACTAAGTGGTTGAGTGAGCAGGTTAACAGTGATGGGGCCTTGAATGGCTGTGACAGGCCGAAAGCAGCGAGAGGCTCCAGCACTGAAGGGGGAAGTGACCCGGAAACGGTGTGTAAGTGCAGCTTGCTGGGGCCTTTAGGAAAAATCTCTCCAGAAGCACTGATGCAAGTCCACCTGAATACACATTTCCCTTATTTCCCTCGCTCTTTCTGCAGAGATGCATTTCTCATCGACAGCTCCAACGGCGGAAGGAAAGCAGATTTTCAGTTTCTCTTCCCAATTCAAACGTCGCAGCTTCTTGCCGGTGGAGGACAGGACTGAAGTTGTCAGTCTGAACAGTATGGATGTAAATACTTGTGTCCTGGTGACACACGTACCATGAGTCACGATGCCATGACTTGTCAAGAGCCTACTCTGGGTCTTTTTTTTGCAAAAACAGATTTTGGCTCCGACTTGCTTGCGAGGTGTGAAACTGTACAAAGCTGATGATGATTTTTTGCACGTTTCCACACCATCAAAGACTTTTTCAAAATTATAAATGCTTTTATATACCCAAGATTTACTACTTAAATACTTTTCCATTTACAAGCAGTCATTCAAACTTTGTCCCAAATGGCCGACCTTCCTGACGACTGACGTGCATATATATGTGCATATACAGTATACGTTTTTTAGGAATGCCCTCTTTCACTTCTTTCTTTCGTGCAATGATACTGTTGGCGTGACTTTTTCACTATGAGGCAGTACAATTCAAGATTAACTTGTAGTGTTTTAGTATCGGTGTGTTAAACACACTCTTAACAGCAGCAACTCTTCTTTCTCTTTTAATTTTCTAGTTGGATAATTATAAGTAAACCTTAATATATGCATACATATATATGGTTTTTTTTTTTTGTTCTTCACTGGTCGACTGAATAAAACCCTACAACCATTAACCAACCTGATGTGGAACATTGTGACATTTTTACTACATTGTGTTAATTAACGCAGCCTCATAAACTGAGAGTTCAGCACATCTTCACATTTTGACATCTTCTTGTTTCCCCAGTAAAAAAAACAAAAAAAAACAAGTGTGGCACCACAGGAATATTCACATCACACTGGCTACTAGAACTCTTCCAACAATCCAAACTGTATTTACTGGGTGTGATTTTTGTATCATATTTAGGAATTATATATGAAAGTAATAGTTTATAATGGTCTCAGTTTAGGTTAAAGACACGTTTTGCTCCATTGTTGACATTATAATTAATATTAACAGCAGCCTTTTGCAGCTTAAAGTTTCTTAATAATTAGTGACCTAACAGCATTAATTTCAGAATAGAAAATACTTTCTTCAACCCACTACATCAATCAGTTCGAACAAAGTGAAGCCAAAGGATGGCAGCAAAGCGTTTTAGGATTTGGCTTTTGATGGATGCAGGAGGTTCATAAACCCTTCAGTTTGCAAGTATGTGACGTTTAAAAAAAATCTTAAACAAATTTCAGGGTCTTTTGTGCAAACTAACAATACAGAATCTGGCAGGCAGCAAAACAGCACAGTGACCGGCTGTAAAGGGAAGTTCATGAACAGCAAATTCACATCAAACCTGATGACTAAAGCAAAAAGCAAAGCGTTATATAGGCAGTAAGTATATAATACAATCAAGTTAAAGAGGATAAATGAATGAATGAACAGGCAGGGAAGTGAATTATTTGCTGATTTCAAATAAGAAATTCACTTCAAGGTTGTTTGAAATTGCAGTTCAGTACAAAGCATTTAAGTGACCTGGAGCCCATTTTTGTAACATTAACATTAAGAAACCTTTACTTCTCCCCGACTTCAGCACTGCAGAGGAAACCTTCACCTTGCTATTGCCTGTAGTTACTGTCTAAAATAACAAACCTTTTTAAACACATTAAGCGGCATCAAATGCACAATTAAAAAAAGACGTCGGTTTGAGTCAAAACACTAGCAAAATTGCAAATATTACAGTTTTTATTGCAAAATGCATCAATGTCATGATATACCAACTGTATCCAGTCTGTCGTATGAAATGTCAAGTGGAAACAAACGTGTTTAAATAATAACAGTAATAATAATAATAAGGCCGTATAAATACAGATGAAGTGCTGCTCCACAGAAAACCGTTTAAAAGTCCAACACAAGAATTTAGGGGAGAAAAAAAAAAGATAATTACAAAGTTGATGCAGAATCACTCGGAGGGACGTCAGGAGACTTTAATGCACATCTCCTCTGATGACAAACTTCCATTCAGATTTTCCTTTGAATGGATAATAATAATAATGATAATAATAATAATGATGACGATAATAATAATGATGATAAACAATTTGAAGGACACAAAGTGGCACATGCATGTGTTGGATTAGTTGATATGTTGACATCAGTTGTTTCTGTGGAGGCAGAAAACCCAAAGAAGTGACCGGCCTGGAATCTAAAGGCAGGACGGGGAGTCCAGGTGTCCTGGTCCCGTCAGTCTGCATCAAACAGGCCCAAATATTTGCCAGTGTTGGAGAAGTAGACGTAGGGTGCAGCGTTCGCAGCCGGGTACAGGACGGGGAAGGGCAACAAACATCCGCCCAGCAGGCTGCTGTCTTTGTAAAAAGTCGGTATTTGCACGTTCCTGCCGGACTCCGAGAGCTGCTCCTCCGTGTCCGTGGACAGCTGCCGCTTCAGCTTGTTGCGGCGGTTCTGGAACCAGATCTTCACCTGGGTCTCGGTGAGCTGCAGGGAGCCGGCGAGGCAGGCCCTCTCCGAGCTGCTCAGGTACCGCTTCATGTCGAACGTGGCCTCCAGCTGGAATATCTGCCTCTTGGAGAAGATGGTGCGCGTTTTCTTCTTGACCAGGGCTTTAGCGTCCTGCTCCTCCTGCTGCTGCGTCCCGGGACAGGGGCCGTCCTCCCCGGGACAGGGGCCGTGCGTCCCGGGACAGGGGCCGTGGGTCCCGGGGCAGGGGCCGGGGGTCCCGGGGCAGGGGCCGTCCTCCCCGGGACAGGGACCGTCCTCCCCGGGACTGGGGCCGTCCTCCCCGCGGTTGTGGACTCTGGGCTTCGGTTGCGCTGTGAATGAACAACACGGGCTTTGATGCAAACTCACACACTCGCTTCTTCTGCACATTAACCGCTGCAGCAAATCAACAACGAGCTCTAGTCCGCGACCTTCGGCCCCCCCACCTGAACCCAAAGCATCACTCTTATTCTTTACGCATCGTTCTGCCTGAACATCCATCTGCTCCAGACTGCGTGTTTCCTTAGAACAGGTACGAATCACTGCGCATGAACTTCTGCTGTGTCGGTGCATCTTACCGGTCTCTGCTGCGCCGCCGTCCTGCCTCCTCCGCACGTCCCGCACCTCTCCGTCCCGCACCTCTCCGTCCCGCAGGTCTGCGCCGTCCTGCCGCTTCAGGTTGAGGATGCTGTCGATGGTGAAGGTCAGAGACGCGCTCCGGCCCGGGGGCCCCCCTTTGCTCGTGTTTCCCGGCATTTCATCCGCTCAGACTCCCGAAGCACCGACGCGTCCGGACGCTCCGAGCGGCGTCGCTCCTCGGCTGCGACTAAGCGCGCGGAGGAGCCGGCGCGACGCTCCTCAGCGACCCGGAAGGTTCAGCGGCTTCTGATTGGTGAGGTCGAGCTGCGGATGAGGGCGGGATGCAGACTGACGTCTGGCTGCCATGTTGTGGCTTTGAGCCCGTTTCTCGGAGTCAGCATCTCTGTGGGGCCGCCTGGGCTCCGCACTGGGTCCCGGAGACGTCAGACCGATTCCTCTGTTGGACTAGGCGTCATGTGAAACCCCCCCTGCAGGGGGCGTGAGAGTTATAGGAGCTGAAAGTGGCCCCAGGAGCCACAGAAGCTTAAAAAACGCTTCAGTTCCTCAACAGCAGAAGTCTTTAACTTCTCTGGTGTGTGAGTTTCTCAAGACCCCACACCTGAATCTGAACTTGGCCTGATTCAGGTCCAACAACAACAACAACAACAACAACAAACACCTTTTAACGGTAATAATAAGTTGCCTTGGCAGTAAGAGACCACAAGACAATTTGTGCATGAATTTTATTCGCATGTGAACGTGTCTTTGTACAAAAGTCTGCATTAAAATCCCCCTCAAACAACAAACGTGTCAAAGAACACTGCTAATATGCTGAGAGCTAAGTCACAAACACCAAATGGCTTCCTTTTTTTTTTTTTTCCCCCCCTCTTTATTTCTTACAAACGATCAAGTTTCTACACTTTGATCCAAAGATGCAGCGCGTATCGTTCCCGAGCCGTGCGTTTGGGCTCGTGGAAGAACGTTGAGAGAGTTTTCTGCTTCAGCCTCCGCAAACCTGTGACGGAACCTCTGCACGAGCAAAGCCTCGCGGTTGCGTCGTGGGGCGACAGAGAGCGGAGCCAACCGCTGGAGTGCAGATGACGAGCAGGACGCACCACGTCGGGCTTTAAAAAGTGCAGATTTTTGGCTGCGAAACACTTGTAACCGAAATGTGGCGTCATCCGCAACTTCGGTGTCAAGCTGTCTGGGAACTGAGTTTCAGTCTCCTGCTTTGAATCTGTTCCCAGAGTTTAGTTCCTCTTGAAAATTCAGTCTTGAGGGTTTTTTTCCCACAGGTTTACAAAGGCTGATATTTGCCAAAAATATCTGGCACCGAATCTTAAACTGACTGAAGGTGAAGATAAATTAGAATACAGCTCTGCTCATGTGGGGGGGGGGGGCTCGTTTGAAGGATTTTAAAAGCAGCCCGGCCTTAATCTAAATCTGGCTGCATGTATTGAAAGTGCTTCTGGGAAACATCCTACAGAACCAGCTGAACACAAGCTGAATCCACCTGACAGGATCTGAAACTGAACCAAAAACGGGTGTTTCTGCAGCATCTTTATTTGATTAATTGATGCCAAAATAAAGTCACCAGTATGCTGGGCCCCCCCTTCCACCCTCAGTCACACCCGTCCAGTCATCTGTGGCGTCACGAACGACACCGGGTGGGTGAAGTGGGAGGTCAACGGGTAGCTGATGGAGGTCGAGAAGCCGACGACAGGTGGCGACACTCGAGCCAGGCCGGCGGCGTCCTCGTGATACAACGCGGGAACCCCGACGACCCGCTGGGCGGCGTAGCGGACGGCGACGCTGCTGGCCTCCGCCTCCGCCGCGATCTGCCTCTTCCACTTGTTCCTGCGGTTCTGGAACCAGATCTTCACCTGGGTCTCGGTGAGCTGCAGCGAGGCCGCCAGCCCGGCTCGCTCCGAGCTGCTCAGGTAGCGCTTCAGGTCGAAGGTGGACTCGAGCTGGAACACCTGACTCCGGCTGAACACGGTGCGCGTCTTCTTCTTTCGCACCGCCTTCATGTCACCTGAGGAGGAGGAGGAGGAGGAGGAGGAGGAGGGAGGAGATTTGACTTACTGTACCGGAGCAACAGTGCAGCTTTAATGACGGATACAGCAGCCTGCTATGGTCTGTCAAAACCTTCAACTGGCACGTTTCTGGAAAGTCGATGTGGAAATAGTTTATTGATAAAGCAACCAGATGGGAATCTGTGAGAAACATATTACTCACGATGACTTGATACAACATGAACTATTACAGGGATATTTAACATGGTACATAAACTGTAGAAAAGTCTGAGGACGTACAGATTTATATCTCATGATGCGTCATCATATTGATGACTAAGCTACAACCAAAAAGCTGAGCCCAAAGCTGTTAGTAAGTATTGGATAAGCATTCATATGTTTCGGTGTCTGCAAGTAACATTTTGACCTAATTTGGTCGATGGGGGCTTTAATAAAGTTGTGGGCAGCAGCAGGAATCACAGACCATCACTGACGCCTGAACAACAAGCAGCAGTCTGCGCTGGTTTCTGGTTTCAAACTTTAAAACGGTCGTTTGCTCTTCTGTGTAGCTTTGGGCCGTTAAATGTAGCCATCGGACGTAAATCCTATAGACGTGGAAGCTGTTCCTTAAGTGAAGCTGTGCTCTTGCTGCACCCAGAACACCGGAGTCGACCTGCACCAAACTTTTTACACTTCGAACGAGACGAGCAGCTGCGTGCTGGTGGAGGTTCGGGCCGCCCTCCTCCACCCGGTCCTCCGTCCGCCCTGCTGACGCTGGGGAGCCCCGGTGGCGCCCCGCAGCGGGACCTGCGTGTTCAGCACTGTGCGGCGGACCTGCGGGGAACGTGGACGCGCGTGATGAATCCCGCTGTGGCATCTTGCGCGCGCTCGTGCGTCCGTCCCAACATTATTAATAATCTCCAGCTGTCGGCTGCGGGTCCGGTTCAGGCCTCAGATGGCTGGAGGCCGGACAGTTCGGGCCCACCTCATGCAGAACCAGAGTCCAGCACCTGGTTAGTGCAGAACCAGAGTCCAGGACCTGGACGCGTCACTAGTGCAGAACCAGAGTCCAGCACCTGGTTAGTGCAGAACCAGAGTCCAGGACCTGGACGCGTCATTACACGACCGTGACATTTGATACTTGTCGTGACCCCGATGGCTCGTTTTGAATCGCAAGCCGAGCCTGGTCTGTGAAAACCAGCTCGGCCCCAAACGGAACCAGAGCCACGACAAGATGCATGGATTCTTTCTGCAGCGAGCGGGACAGACAACACGCACGGACAGACGGACACTCACCTCTCGAGGTCCCGCTCCAGGTCAGCGTGTCACTGTGGTCCAGCCGGCCTGTTTCCAGGTTCTGGACGGTCACCCTGAGGCCCGGGCTCTGCCCCCGCTCCGCAGTGGATCTGGTCCCCAGCAAGCTCTCAATGTAAAAAGACGGAGGACCGAGCTTCGACCTCGGCTCCTTATCGTCGAGCATCTCGGCGGGTTTCTGCTTTACTGGCTTTTTACTTAAAAAGCGAGCGAACGAAACGGAAAGTTCAGTCCCGGGACCGGGCGCCGTCTGCAGCCTGGTCCGCGCTGCATGACGGCAGAGAGGCTCCTCGGCTGAAGGAGCTGAAGAAAGAACCCGAACCCGAACCCGACTCCGAGTCCAGCCTGCTGGTCTGCAGAGCCTCTCGTGCTGCGACGGTCTGCCGGCGGGACGCGGGGACGTTGTATTTAGGTCAAACAGGGAGCAGAGCACAGATCCGTGTTGTCCTCGGGGCTGCAGATGGAGACGGCTTCATGTGGGATGGCACAGTACCGCCTATTGGCTACATGTGTCCATGCACACTTTGGATTTACTGCATTCACTGTTATTTAATCTTATTTCAAGATTCAAATCCATGTTTTTTCACAAAACCGCACTTGCATATATATATTTATATTTATATATATATCTATATGTCTTGATGTAAACTTGATTTATTATAATAATAATAATTATTATTATTATTATAATTATAATAATGATGAAAAAAAGTGTTTTTGGTCATGGATTCATCTTCCACACAGAACAAGATCGTAACAAAAACGTAACGAACAAACAACAGAGAGCCACTTTATTTCGTTCGATCTGTCAACGACGAGCTCAAAATGGTGTCAAAGAGGCTAAAAATATATTTTAATAAAGCGTATTAAAGCATGAAATTGGGAGAAAAAATATAAGCTTGGTTTGCGCCACAAATATAATTACTATTAGATCTACTTTATGAATTATTCAGACTACAGAGGGTTTAATAAACAGGGGTTAATGTTTCGACCTGCAGAAAAGTCGTAGTTTTCTTTGATATTTGAACTATAGAACGAATAAAAAAGGATCTGAGCTTTTAACAGCTGACGAATAATGCTGTTTATTTAACAGCTGATCATGTCAACTGCAAAATAGTTTTAATTTGTTACATTTTTTTTCATTTACATTTTGGATTTAAAAAAACAACAACAAGGTCTCTAAATATACTGCAGGTGAGGGTGTGACGTAACATCTGCGTCTTCATTCTCTTTTATTAAACAGTTTAAAAGGTGAAGACGTCATTTGTGCCACACGTCGCATATTGAACCGTGATTGGCTTCCAGGCGAGTTGTGACGTCACAAACTGTGCTCGTACACAATGACGCGTCTCCAGGCTGATTTCAAAGCGGGACGCTCCTCCCTCAGCAGGTGGAGGTGAAAACCGCCTTCTGGTGTCAAAATCTGCAGGTCAAACGTCCAAAACAGCAAAACACATTATTTGAGTGGGGGGGGGGTTAAGCTCGTTTCATCACTTGCACGAACACGGTCTGTTGTTCAACAACCAAAAAAAAAGGTGCATATGAACAAGTTGATTGCAGATGAGCCACTGCAGCGAACCCAGCGGTTTTAACGTCCGTGCAGCAGCAGACCGGCTCCCCCCCCAAACTGAGACCGAGGCTTTAAGACGTGCAGCTTATCCATGAGGAGGAAATGCATTTGTTGTGGCCCCTGAAGTGCGCAGAAGGGCCGGCAGCCTGCTCCGTCCCAACATGAGTTCATTGCCCGCTGAAGGTGGAGAAAGCGTCGACGCGGTGAGTTTGGAGTCGTAATAGGATTTTAAAAAATAAAAACCAGCATGAAAAGCTTACTTTCTCCTGTAAGTAGCCTTGAACGGACGCTCGGAACATTCCGGGCTGCAGGTTCAGTTCTGCAGAGCTGTAATCTCTGCACAGCTGACCGGCCGTCGGTGCGAAGGGGCCGAGAACAACACGCCACTTGTTTCACTCGGACGAATCGCGCACAATTGTTCCCATTGTGCCACTAAATTGACTTTATTAAAGCCTCCCTGCAAGTAAAATGGCCCGTCAGCCTAATTCTCTGGACTGTGGCTGGGCTGCAACACCTCCAACCACAAGAGGACTTAACATGAAGTTTAGGATGTGGTGAAACTCAGTATTCAACAGGCTTCATGTACATTTATAATTCTGTCCGTGTGTAGCCTGCAGTATGTGGTTATAGTAAATTACACTGTGGAGGTTTGAACTGGAAAAATAGTTTTGTCTTGTTTTTTTTTTTTTTAAGCGGAATGAATTTGGCTTAAAATGAAAAGAATCCAGCCGTGTGAATAAATGGATGAACAACGTTTAAGGAATTTTAAACATTAAAATGTTTCTATTAACAGCAACGTTTAGTAGCATCCAACAGCCTTAAAGCCCCTGAAAGTATCTGAGTAACAAGTAAAAAAATAAAGACACATCTTTAGATGTTGTGAAAACTCAGCTAACCTGCTTCATCAGGACGGTGCGGCTGTGCTTCTACCACGTGGCATCCCATCACTCGCAGTACGAAGCTGGTGTGTAAAAATGTTTTAGGGCCTTTAAAACGAAGCTGTGTCCACGTGCAGCCCCTCGTCACAGGCTGAACATGTCACTGAGCAGTTGTTGTGGTTTTATATTACAACTATCTGATTTTCAAAAAGAAATATGAGAGAAAAGCCTGAGAAAGCTGAATAGACTTCTGTGTACGTGTAGCGGAACAGCAACCTTTTTTCACGTGACCTTTCAGATTTATCTTGTGACCCCGCTGAGGGGCCCCCGACCCCCAGGTTGGGAACCACTGGTTTAAGATTCTCTCCATAGTGATTTTGATATAACAAATTTAAAAAAATAGCTGGTATGTATCGATATCTGGCTGTTTAATTGGTCTTTGTGCAGTTCTGGGTTTCCTTTCATCTGCCTTCAGTGGACGTATTTCAAGTGGAAGCATGTCATGTCATTAATTATTGGTCAGCAGTTATGGAGGGAGACATTTTAACCAAAAGGTAACAGTTGCTTCAGATCACCTCGCATCCTTGGAACTGCAATGCGGGCTGTAAAAAAAATAAATTAATAAAATAAATTGTGCAGGGCTCCATTTTACAGAGTGCAGGAGGAGGTGTTGGAGTTTAAAAAGATGCAGAATGATGGGAAATGTTGCCTTCTGCTGCCCCCCCAACAATAATTCAGAGAGACATGGTTTGTTTCAGTAATAACGATCTCGTGCCACAATAGGCCAACACCTCCTTTCCCTTCTGGCCCCTTTGTGAAGCCCTGCACAGAGGCGTGTTCAAGGTCTCTTAATTGATGAGGGCACTGCGGCTTTGCAAAGCAGATATGATGCAATGAACAACTTAACCTCTGCATTTCCTGCTGCTGGAACACCAAGGATAAGCACTCTTTTCTAGCACTTATCGTGTAGAAACACAGTCAAAGTTGTACTTTGATTTAAAAAATGAATGAGAAAGGAAAAGCAGACAAAGATACATTTGCTTACGACATGTCCATCTCGGCTCACTGCGTTAACGGCAGGAAGTAGATCCGTTATTACTTAAGTCAACGTAGCAATGCCACAATGCAAAAATACTCCTTTACAGTTTTACTTTTCAATAAAAGTACGAAGGTTTTAGCAGCAAAATGCACTTAAGCAAAAGCGCTCTTTGGGCAGAGTGAATGTATTGTATATTAAATTATTATTACTGATGTACAAGCATGTAAGCAGCATTTTAATGTAGCTGCATGAGATGCAGCAAATTTCACTTAATGAAAAAAGGCATCCTATTGTATGAGCTAATAGGTTTTTAAATGAGAGACATTAATCTGCGAGGTATCTATTTACTACAGGAAGTACAAAATTTCCCTCTGAGATGAAGGGGAGTTGAATGCACCTCAATCTGTTGAACGCGTAAAGTTGATAATTAAACATTAGCTCTAACTGGAAAAATTGCATTTCCTGAAGAAAATGCGTGTGAATGCTGAAAGGCTGAGACGCTGTCGCTGAACTGGATGGGAGTTGGAAAAGTTTAAGGATCCTGTGTGTGTGTGTGTGTGTGTGATGATTTTCCAGAATTGGAAGCTAAATTGTTTCACCTAAACAAGCTACAAGCTGAAATGCAGATGAGTTCAAAGCTAAACTGTGATATTGTAATTGATGAAGGCACAATATTTTTCAAAGTGTAAATTGTGGAAAAAAGACTGAAAAATAGAAACTGAAATGGAAACAAATTGTCTTTAAAAAGCACAACATTGTTACAATGTGTTACAAAAACACAAGCAGCTCGAATACTAAAAACATCAAAAACACAAAGTAAAAACATTAAAATTTGTATGGTTCTTATTCTTTTTTTCCACAGTTTATACTTAAAATACTGTGCTTTCAACAACAATTAATTAAAAGTCATTAAATATCAGTGTAGCTTTCAACCTTTCTGGATCTCAGCTCTTCGCATGTTTAGGTGAAACGATTCATTTGACATGTCTGCAGTTCAGGCAGCTGTCGGTCTAAATGTTTTAATATTTGTTAAAAGGCTGTCGCTAAACCGAATAGCTGTCTTGAAATGTTGAATAATCCTGAAAGTATGAACGACGTGGAATGTTTTAAACATAGTTGTAATTTTGTGGGAATATGAACGTGTTGAAGTGGGAGCAGCGTGAAGGATGTTGTTTTTAAAGTTTTTTTATGAGCACAATATTTCATGAGTAGTGAGGCGTTGAACTAGCGAGTTGTTTGTCTGGTTGTTGTTGTTTATGTGATCGTTTGGTTGGAGCCTAAAGGCACAAACTGCACAACCGTTTCATTGGCTCTGCTGCAACAAGGAGCTGGACATCGTGCACCCCGACTCCCCAGTAAGACATAAGAAAACTGGGATCTATAAAGCGTGTTGACGCAAAGTGTCCGCTGTGATCGAACTTCCAAAACAGTCTGCAGCTCAAAGTATGTGGCAGCAGCAGCATTTCAGAGTCGAGCACGTCGAAGAGGAGTCTTCGTTGGCTTGCGTGTTAAAACAATTTTGAATAAAGCTTAGCGTTTTAAAAAGCTAGAAAATGGCTGTATAAACGGCTGCAAAACTATCACGTGTCTAATCCAGATGGGATTCTAATCCCGTATCATTGCAAATGTTTGTATAGTATAATCGTCACCGTTGCAGGCTCTGTAACGGGCCACTGGGGGCGATGCAGGCTGCTGAGGTTAAAGCCACGGTAGTGTGTGTGTGGGGGCAGCAGGGTCCAGACATCTTAGCTCGGCCTGAACGGACGCAGTCAGCCAGAAGGCCCCGTTGTGCCACATAGAGCCAGCAGCTACGGACCAATCTGTCTGATCTGAGGCTCCTCTGCAGCATCTGCAGCTCCTCTGCTGCATCTGCTGCATCTGCTGCATCTGCTGCGGTCAGAAATGCTGCCCAAGCTGCGTCTTATACCTGCTCAGAGAACCCCCCCAAAACAACCCAACACCTCGAGTTACAAGCATCGACAGTGACACATGCCTCTCCTGCGTAATCCCCATGAGCCCCTCGCAGCGGAGCCCGAGTGATTGGGACAAACCGAAAGGCATTCTGGGAGCCCCCTGCAGCCCCCTGCAGCAGAAGCCTCTTAGAAACAAATAAAAATAACCTCGTTTCAAATCTTTAAATCGTGTCTCTCGAGCCACGAAATCCAATTCCATTTCGTTCATACAGCGCCACACCCTGACAAAGCTGTCTCACTGCACTTTGCCTGGACCGACTCTTTATTTACGAAAACACACGCGAGTCTCCGCTGCGATTAAAAACCGTTGATGCCCGTTGATTTAACCGTCGAACGGCGGCGTGTCTGTTCAGCACAAAGCAGCTGGATATTCGGCTGGAAGCGCAGAGCGAACGTTCTCTCCTCGACTGCTGGAAACCTGCAGGGAAATGCCCACGTTTTAAAAAGGACAAAAGGACCTTTTTGGGTTTTTTCTTTTTGGGGGGGCCTTGTTGCCTTTATTCTGCAGAATAAACGTGCGTTTTAGAAAACACCCAAGGACTCAACGACCACTGGCTCTCTTACAGTTACAGCGCTGAAGGTTAACGGCACGACGGAGGTGCAGCTGCCAGCAGGTGCAACATCTGCCCGCACAGGAAACGGCCTTCATCCCTCTGGGTGTTGGAGGAGCAGCTCTGATGGATTACAGGCTTATCGGAGATCAGATCAATGAGAAGGCATCAGCCTCCCTGTAAGGCCACTCATGCGCCGAGCCGTGCCAGGAGCTGGGGTTAGGCGGCAACGCGGCTCTTGGCTCTTCTCTAATTTCAGCTAAGCCGCGGATTGGACGCTCGCGCTTTAATTTTTAGAAATAGGTGGATGCTCTGAAAATAGAGCCCCTTGCTGACTTCGAGGTCCGAGTTGGGTTTTTTATCTTTAAAACGTGCAAACTTAAATAAAACGTAAAAAAGCAGAAAGAGGGACACGGAGGAATCGCGTGAGAAGGAAGCGAGGAAGCGGCTGACTGCTGTGGAGAGGTCAAAGCACCGCTGTCATATTAGCTCATACACAGGGGCCATATTTTTCAATAAATCATGCAACTGAAGGATAACTGGGAGGCTGTTAGAGCAGCCCTGCCTGTGGGCGTCCTGCTTCTACCACCACTACTACTACTACTACTACTACTACATTACACAGTTTACATAATTACATTATTAATGTGCATCTACTTTTGATGATATCCAGTTTAGGAGGTGCAGTAAAAAAGTCTTTTACAAGCTTATTGAAAGCGATTTGCTTATAGTGCAAATATTGTGCTGTTAATTAAGAAACCTGGAGCCAGTAAAATGATGTTATTTACAGGCTAAAGTGTGTTGAACAAGTATCTACTTGTGACGTGTTGACAATATGCCCGATGATCATTTAGGCCATGAGACGGCATAGAGGTTCTAAATGTCCCTTCCTTCCAGCCATGAGACAGCAGGCTACTTCTTCTTCCACTGAGATTTGGGTGGAGCCATGTTGAGTCTGAGGGCCATCTCATGTGATGAAACATGCAAAAGGGGCAGGACAAGAAAACCCAGAAAGAGTCCACTTCAGTGTTTTCCTGCAGGACGGATTTCCACAGAAAGTCTCTCCCTCCTTGTCACGCAACTGCACAGCATGCTGCCCCCCCCCCATATTCTATATAACACAAGATAATGAAAACAACTTATGTTATATATTTCTGTATATATATATATCCCTGTATACAGCAATCAGTCATAACTTCACCACCACTGAACATTGATTATTACGCCTGTATATTAGGCAGCAAGTGAACATTTTATTGTGTCCTGGAAGTTGCTCCTCTGCAGAGAATATAATTGATAATTAATAATCCATTTAGCATAGGTTTTTTCGAAATTTGATTTGCCTCCCAAATTGTAGGGAGTAAATCAGTTTTGTTCACATGAGCATCTAACGTTAAACCCTGCAGCAAAAAGATATTTGAAAATAAATGGAATGTTTTAAATATTTGTAACAATTGCTTTTTGATTGGGAGAAAAATATGATACCACACACCCACCCCTGGGGGGGGGGGGGGGGGGGGGGGGGGGGGGGGGGGGGGGGGGGGGGGGGGGGGGGGGGGGGGGGGGGGGGGGGGGGGGGGGGGG
>JAVQJF010023444.1:0-28131 GCA_036023855.1 Gadopsis marmoratus | reverse complement strand
ACTTCTGGTGGATACTCTCCTTCTTCTTCTTCACCACGAAGAAACATCTATCTAGCATCTATCCTGACCTGTCTCTGACCAAGACAGGACAGGGATGTGCACTGGAGTTGGTCCCCGGTTGCCATAGAAGCGACTCCAGCTCCAGCTCCAGCTCCCCTTGGAAGAAGGATGAGCCGGATGGGTCAAAAGCAGAGGATAAATTTCAACGTGTATGTGTGTGTCTGAGCTGTTCTCTGCACACGTGTATAATGATTGACCATTAAATGAAGGATAATTATTGTTGTGGATTTGCCATCACATTATAAAATGTCAGCTCTGTGTGTTCCACAGAGCTGACATGCCTGAAGCATCCAGCAGTTTGAAGCAAGGATCTGTGTTTCAGTAACACATCGTGCTTCAGAGAATCTGCAAACTCAATCTTAATGGAAACACACACACACACACAAGAAGCATGTACAATGTAGTTACATAGTTACATGTAGTTACATAGACATGAATTCTGTGTTTCCTGCAGCCTAACAGTTACTCTGCTTCTCTGCTTCCCTCAGCTCTGGTGCAGGGTGAGGTCAGTCAACCAGCCAACAACACCATACCAAACAATGGAAAATATTATGCTGATACTTCCTCTACTGCCAGTGTATCACTGCAGACAAAGCTGACAGGTGCACAGCAACTGAAGGCAGAAAAGCTGATTTGAATTGCATTTTATCACAGAATATGCTTTTTATTTTCTTTGACAGTACTAAGCAGTATGCCTCTCATACGCCCCCCATAGAATGAGGACCTGTTCAATAAAACATGACTATAGCACCAGTAGTGGTCACAAACTCTGCAGCTCTTATGTTTAAGTAAAGGCTTCATATTTACCTTGAAAAGAAAGAGATTGAAATGGCTTCTTCTGAAATTTGGAAAATAAGTCCTGGTACATGCCATCATGGATCGTGGAAAAATCCATATAACCAAGTCTAAACAAGTCCACACCATGGACCTTCATTCTTACTAATCTGGTCAGTCATTGTTGTTTAATTCTTATTCGACCATTGGCCCCATCCTTGTAAAGCACATGAGGTTTTTTTTTAGTTTTCTACTTTTTTACTGCAATATTACAAACACTATTGCACTAGACCCAATGCTGGAGGAGGATGTCTCTCGGGCTGTTGAACAGAGCACAGTGGTAAAAAATAGCTCATTTGTCCTCCAGTGTGAATCCCAACTCAATGATGCAGCAAGTAACTCCAAAAGGGCACTGCTCCAGATGTTTGCAAGGGAGATGGCCCCTGAGCTGATTTTAGACCTATGTTCTCCTTTGGCAGAGTGCCCCACCGCCCCATGACTGAATGCCACTTGACATATTTTCAATAGGTTTATCACCTTTTTCCTGTACTCCTGAATATACATCAGAGCAGCTGGTGCCTCAAGAGAGGTGTCGATCCGTCTTTTTCCTTTTAGCTCTCTGATTCTGTGTTTAAGATGTAGGGTACCTCCTTTCTCTTGACAGATGGAAAAGAGCTGATCTACAAACCCTCCAGCTATGACTGAAATAACATTGTGTGTAACGCGCAAAAAAAGCTTAAATCTGGAAACCTCAAAGCAGATGTTCCTGGATTTTGTCAGCTGATCTTATTTTTTCTGTAATGCAGACCAAATTTCAACAGGCCAATAGGGAGGATTTGGAACTTGGCCCTTTTCCTGCCGTTGTTCTGTCCCTTGCTGATGCCTGTCAGCTACTGACATAAACAGTTCCAACGCAACAATGTTTTATTCGCACTCGAAAATCTTTTTTCTTCTTCTAAAAGCAATGCACGACACAGGAGGATCTGGTTTATATGAAGGATACATTCCTTCTCCATTGCCAGAACAACTACAAGAACCTTTACATTGTGTAGCAAGGTGAAAGATACCAAAGACGCTGACTGTGGCTATCACTGAGCCAATGACCTTTTACAAAACACGTTTAGGGATGATAAATCTGGCTAATGAGGCCTGGCTAAGGAAATGACTCACCTTAAAGCTACTAACAGCCTTCACAAGCGCTTGAGGCAGCCGATAGCTCAGGAAAAGAGGAGGCGATTTCAGTTGTCGGTGATGTTACACAGTAAATTAAATGGCTCTCCAAAGGCTTAAAGAATTGTCAATTAAATATATTAAATATCCCACTTGAATACTGAAAATGTCGCTTTCCAGGTATCTTACTGTATGTGTCATCCTGAAATTTCAGAGGATACAAGTGATTGTACAGTGGCTAGTGGCACATTGTCCCTATCCAACTGTCAACATTTCACTGAGTTAAACTTACAAAAATAACAACAAAATTCAATACATCAGCACATGGAAAAGGACAACAAACAGAGATCAATTTTCCCAGAGTCCTATAGGGGAACCACAGGGATTGCAGCTACAAAAGCACAGTCACACCTGCGGTTGCAAGGCGCCACCTCAGGTAACAATATGATGTATGCTCTTCATCCAGCTGTCAAAAATGCTGCTAAGTATCCGCAAGCCGAAAGCATCTGTAGCACACACCCAGATGGGGACATTAGGTAGTTTACAAAAACAGTGGAAGTACACTTACAGGATAACTACAGCCATTACTGCTGCTGAAACAGACTCATACATGGGACTGTGGGCTCCTATCAGATGCCCTGCTATGTGTAGGCGGCCCCATAACTGGAGTGGGCTGAGCAGCTGTGCTTGAGGTCTCAATTGAATGGGGAGAATAGGATTCCCCTGCTGACATGGCACAAGTGTTACAGTACATGTGTTGTCCAATTAGTAAGGTGTCTTTAAAGGACCACCAGGGAGGGAGGGTAGGAGAAGGGTTTGCCTCAAGAGGGGGGCATTTGGGTTCATGGCCCACCTGCACCCTCAGACAGACTGTTATTTCTAATTGTGTCAGCTGCTTCTCCCTCAAAACTGTAATTATATGTGTAAATAGAACACACCCACATGGCTCAAGTTACTTTTTATTTAACCCTGAAGGCGATATAATTAATTTCTGACCTTTACCAGCTTCTGTCCAGCAGGAAGAGCAACATCAAATTAAGCAATAACTTGCAATAAGCAATAAACTTAAAACAGTTAAAGTGTAACGCCACCCTCAAATTCTGCTTGAACCCTGTTTCCCAGCAAATTGATTTGATTGATTAGAGTCTTTTTTTATGTTAATTTCTTGACAGGTCCCAACCAGTCGACTCTGTCAGCATTGGTCTCCCAGGTTCAGGACTGATTTAAAACAGTAGATGGCGTGTTCAATCCATGAAATGCTGATTTTTATGTTTGTTACAAAATGTCAATTTTAACACCATCATTGATGTGTTTCATCACAGTACAATTATACCATTTAGTTTACAGATCAAAAAAGACATTAAAGTGTGCACTACCTCTTTAAGTTGTGGGCTGCAAAACAGTGAGAGAAAGCTGCTTTCAAGCTCTGTAGAGCTAAAGAAGACTGCAGAATCAGGTCACAATACAAAATTGATCCTTTGTTAGTATAAAAATATTGATTATAGCAGCGTTGATCAATTGACTCAAAAGGAAAACTGACTCCCTAAGAAGTAATCACTAATCAAACTAGTTTATCGTAGCAGGTAACAACAGAGGCATCTACACAGAAAAGATGCTCCTGGGTCCCTGGTCTGTGAGGTTACAGTGGTTTGTCCTTTTGTATTATGACTTGATGTATTAGCCTCTGTAGCCCAAATGTCCATTAACATCATTCATAGAGCCATCTCCCTTCTTTGAGTTGAATAAAATGAAGGAGGTAAAGGGAGTCAGTGCCCTGAATGTGCAATGGATAGTTTTTTCTTGAAAACAGAGTACTGGGCAGAAAATAAAAGCTTTTAAAAATCGAGAAATGTCAGCACCTGGTGAAGTAATCATTGAGTCACTGGTATTGATCAACAATTCTCTCAAACCCCTGCAGAGGTATTTTCGGTCATTTTGCAGTATGGTGCAGCACAAATCATTTTAATCGCCCCTTTAACTTTTAAGGTTTAATTTCATGAAAGTGGTGAAAATCATTAAACGTCTTTGAATGAAAAAGACGGTGTAATACATCTTTGTGAATGTCTTCTTTTTTTTTTTCGAGAACACAAAAATAACTATTCCAGGAACTAAAGACAACTTCTGACATGCTAATGAATCATAAATTCTTAACACCATAATTCCAAATGAGAGTCATGTAAAAACAAGCTAAACTGTTGCTTAGCAAAGATCCAGAACATACGATCTCTGTTCCATTACACTGGATGTCATTGTGACAGTTTTACCACCAGATTACTTTGCCACCCCTTTCTCCTTTTAGCATTATATATTAACCCTCAAAAGGTTAACCTTAACAAGTTGTATACCTAAACTGATGGACTACTCTGGGCCGCTCTGTTTTGCTGATTCTGAAACGTACAGACGACACTCTGGGAGTTGTTGGTGATATCAATGTGACCACTAACTTTCTTGATCACAGCTCCTCTTCTCTCCATTCTTCCGCTCCCCCCTTCATCCAATTCACAGAGAGTATCTTACGCCCTTTTGTCCCTTGCGGCCCTCTGCATAGCTCAATTATGAAGTCTGGAAATATCTGCCAACTTGGCTTTCCCACCAACCTCTCCCTAAAATAGCCATGGAGGCAAGTGTGGAGGGGCCTCATTTCATTGTGCAGCAACATAACCAGGTCATACATGTCCTCTTTAGAAGAAGAACAGGCAATTTAGAACCTAGGGGTGGTTGTCAACAACAACCCCGGTCAAGTACACATGGTTTGATGATTGAAAGATGCCCTTTAATGGTGTTCATGACATTCAAGTGAAGAAAGTGGAAGGCTGAGACGGAATGAATAGGGAAGAGAAACAAAGACTTAAACAGACATGAAACTGGGAAGTACAGAAATAAATAAAAAAATAATTTAAACAGAGCAAAGTGCCGATACAAGCTGCAGATAACATGACCATTGTGATAATCCCAACTGTACTTTTCCTTTTGGATATATTGTGGAATATTATCTGTAAAGTCACAGGGAGTTTATTAGTCATTAGACATTCATTCTCCATGTATTCATAGCTCATGTAGCCCATTTTTGGAATTCATAAACTGCTCAATATTCCAGTGCAATTTGAACATCATAATTCAAATTTGCTGCATAGTAATCTGACTTGAGAGGAAAATAAATCACACTCAGCCCTCTTACAGTAATTCACAAGCCTGTATGGGTCCTTAATTCATGCTGGTCAATCACTACACGTGAAAATGTCTACACAGCATGAAACTAGAAGTCTGAAGAATGTTGTGTTCCACATCAACATTTGCCATCTCCAGACAATATCACCTGGAAGTGCTCACACGTCGTGGTCACATCAAGGTGGCAAAATGCAGAGTTTATAAAGGAAGTGTCACAACCAGATCAGGGCACAAATGGGCAGCCAATGCAGCCGTAACGCAGGCATTGAGTTCTCTGAAGCTGCTAAACATTATCAGCCTATCAGCCTATATCCTATGTTGGTCGGCAATTCCTTGGCTCTGCACATTTCCAGCAATTGTAGAGGCAGAAGGAACTGTGAGGAAGAGAAGCGGATGTCAAAGGTGCCTGGATGAAATGGGATCTGCCCAATAGTCTTTGTCAATAACGAAGTCAGCCTATTATCACCTAGAAAACATAGACTTCGAGGATACAAGTCTATATGGGATTTAGAAAAACAAATCCATGCCTTCATCTCAAGTAGGTCAGGTTAGTCTTTTCCCAGGTCTCTCCAAGAAAGCACTATGGCAGCTTCAGTTCATTCAGACTGCCGCTACTAGAGATCTCACCAAGATTAAGAAAGCGAAACACATTACACCAATTCTCAGGACTTTGTACTGGCTACCTGTTAAAGAACTGACTTACTGAGTTACTGCTGTTGTGTATAAATCATTTCATGGCTTAGGGTCTTAATACATTTCTGACAGACGTCAGATGACATACATATGAAACCCCCAGGCCTCTTAGGTCATCTGAAACAAGTCAGCTAACTGTTCCCATGCAGTCAGAACAAAACATTGGGAAGCTACTGTAAGCTACTGTGCTGTCCACTGTTCTGATCTCATATTTGCTCCACCTGTAACTGCTTATAAAAACAGACTTGACAAGAGTTTCATGTCCATTACTGCATTGAAACTGCACTCTCTGCAAAAATCTCTGTCTCCTTCTCTCGCACCTGTGTGTTTTTAAATGTAGATAAGTTTTATGCTTTTTTACTCCTCTAGCCTGTTTTTTAAACTTCATTATGTAAATCACCTTGAATTCCCTCTGTGTATGAAATGGCCTATATAAATAAACTTGCTTTGCCCCTCCTTCGCCATCATATTTGCACACATGGGGGCTGAGAGATGACCCTCAGTATAAGCTCTGTGGTCAAAAGGGGACACTGGCACTGGAAGTGCAAAGCATCTCTAACTCAAGGATGGCAGACATATAGGTGGTGCCATGATATGGTGCTTCTGGCTCTTGCTGACACACTAGAGTGGGAGAGATGCAAGAAGAGGCCAGCTGCCATGGACTTGAGGAGGGCACCTTCATCAAGGAGGGAGCCAAGCCAAGCCAGGACTGCCAGGTCCAGGGAGATGAGGTTTGAAGTAGGCTGCAGTTCCCAGAGGTGGTGCACATGACCTTCCATCCGGACATTATAGTGTGGTCAACCGTTGACGAGAAAGTCATTCTGTTTGAGTTTACAGTTCCATGGGAGCAGGGATGCAAAGAAACTCATGAGAAAAAGGCCTTGAAGTATCAGCCCTTAGTCCAGGAGTGTAAGGACAAGGGATGGCAGGCATGGTTGGTCCCTGTGGAGATTGTCTGCAGAGGCTTCCCAATGAAATTGGCACGAAATTGGCATAGCGGTTGTTGTTAACTCTGTGTCTGGACGACAGGAGCAAGAAAGGCAGGCAGAGGAGGCAGAACGAGCCTCTTGCTGGATATGGAGTAGTCGAAAGGAGGGAAGCTGGAAGCCAGGAGCAGATGGGCAGTTACTTAACCACCACTGCCGGCACACCAACTGAATAGTGTTGTGGTTAAGGGTTGAAACACTTCCTGATGACATCTGCTGTTGGCCGAAGGTTATAGTTACCTCACCCCAACAGGTGTATGTCACAAAGAAATTACATGGAAAATCCATGCATCTTGTCTGTCATCTCCTTGTAATCAATTACCCGACTAGCTAAATTAGCTAGCTAAAACACTAGCTAAATTAAAAACATTCTTAATAGATGCAAATCCAAGATGAATCCAACAGGCGAGGATTGCTCAGCAGGTTAGACCTTACTTTAAACTGTATGTCCTCTGCTGAAAGTGAGCAAAGCTGATCTAAACAGACCTACTCTCAGAGGATTTTCCTTATGTCAATAATGATAACAAGAAATTAGAACCATTTGTTCAACAAAATGATAGACATGATGACAGAATGATGTACTTAATTATGGACTCTGCTCAGCAAAACAAATGGCAGGATATGAGCATCTTTTCACACAGCAATCAAAACTCTTTAAATATTTGTCTACATAATATGGAATGACACTTAAGCACAAGAGAATAAGGCCGCAGAGCTGCTCAGTTCTTCCAGTGTCCGAGATTCAGTTAAATTATATATAACTATATATTTTTAAAACTGTAAATCCAACCATGAAGTTATCTTTCTCCATTTTGCTTTATAATGCTCTGTAAAAGCTGCATACATCCACACAGCAACTGAACGGTCTCAAATTAAATTTTCCCTTTTCCAGCATGTTAAAGAGACGATTTTACTGCAGTGTGACATGGAATGCATAACCAGCATGGATGCTATGCTGGTTGGTTTGTTAGTCTCAAGGTTGGATTACCAACCTGGCGAAGGCCCTGACAGAACCTGCTTGCTGTGAGGGCGACAGTGCTAATCACTGTACCACCATGCCTAATAGCTTTAATTAATACCATGACATTTCCTACCAGAATACCAAGGACACATCATGGCAGAAAAATGTACAAAAAAACTAAATAAGAATAAATATCCACTAATACTTTTCACAAGGTAAAGAATGAACCATGCTGTTTAAACAGGCTACACTTGAAAACAAGAAAGCATGCTTACATTAGCAAATGCTAGCATGATACCAAACTAGCTTTAAACACACCTTTACTGGATGTGTAGACTTTGGACCACAGTTTTACTGTACTAATCAAAACACACGGGTCTGCAGATGTCTGTAAACACACAAATGCTGAACCCAGGAGTACAAATTTCAGTACCAGCAAGATGTCTTACAGTTGACTGCACCAAGATGATAAAAAAAGATCTCAAGGGACAGATACCATCTCATGCAGTGGCCCTGCAAACCAACATATTCATGCTGAGCACTTGAGTGAACTTCACAGTGTAAAACTATCCTCCAGCAGTCTGTGAGGGCTCAGTCAGTGACTTTTGGATTCATTAAAACACATGCCCTCGGAGGCTAAAACAGGCCACCATGATGCAACAGTCTTAAGCAAATGTGGCCAATTACAACACCTGCTGGTGGGTTTTTTAACTTATGGTTAAACACATTTGATAATCGCCATGATGAGGTTAATTATAGCCTTATCATACACAAAGGTTTTGACCTTTACTTTTACTAAAGCATCAGATCAGATTCATACAAAGTTGTTCAATTCTAGTCTATTCCACTGCAATATACACTGCCCGGCCAAAGAAAAAGTCACCACCTGGATTTAACTAAGCAAGTAGGTAAGAAAACCACTTATCAGTGAGGCTAATCAGAAAAAAAGGCCTCAATTTGCTAGGGAGGATAAAGATTGGACTCTGGAGCAATTGAAGAAGGTCATGTGGTCTGATGAGTCCAGATTGACCCTGTTCCAGAGTGATGGGTAAGAGTAAGAAGAGAGGCAGATGAAGTGATGCACCCATCATGCCTAGTGCCTACTGTACAAGCCTGAATGAGGAATGAAGTCATCTGACTACCTGAATGACCAGGTTATTCCATCAATGGATTTTTTCTTTTCTGATGACACGGGCATTGTTTCGATAAGCTTCTGCAATGTCACAACATTTATTTAAGGCCAGACTTGCATTAGTTTTTCACAAAGATCTTGTATTGATGATGGGAGTGTCGGACCACTGCGCAAAGTCTTCTCCATCACATCCCAAAGATTCTCAGTGGGGTTAAGGTCTGGACTCTGTGGAGGCTAGTCCATGTGTGAAAATGATGTCTCATGCTCCCTGAACCACTCTTTCACAATTTGAGCCCGAAGAATCCTGGCATTGTCATCTTGGAATATGCCCGTCACTCTGGAACAGGGTCAAGCTGGAGTCATCAGACCACATGACCTTCTTCCATTGCTCCAGAGTCCAATCTTTATGCTCCCTAGCAAATTGAAGCCTTTGTTTTCGATTAGCCTCACTGATAATTGGTTCTCTTACCTATTTGCTTAGTTAAATACAGGTGGTGACTTTCTTTTTTGGCCGGGCAGTGTATAAATGGTGGCTGGTGTATAAAGCATTACCTATAAATGGGCAAGTAAAATGTTGTTTTTAAAGGCTCACTGCTCACTCCGTGATGCCTGTGACATTTTTGCACAGACATTTGCTGTCAGACATTGCAGTCTACACAGTGATTAAAAATGGATGCCAGGGGTACAGTTAAGAGGTTTAACCTTCTTCTGTGTGCACGTGTATGTGTGAATGATCAAGCGTATAGTGAGATAAAGGAAATTCATGAAAAGAAAAAACAAAACAAAACATTGGGTTTCTATACCTGAACCCCAACGGAACAGCATAAAACTGCACACTGCCGTTTGCTCCGTTTAATCAAAGTAGCTCTGAATCAGTACATTCAGTCAAGGCAAGGATGAATTCTAAAACAACCTTAAATACTTTTTTATATTGTTGAAAATCTGGTGATAGTTTGAACAACTGCCTCAAACAAACATCTCCATCTAGCATCTTTGTTAGATGATTTTATCATTTGCATTTTCTTGTATTTAGTCATTGTTACTGGCTTGCTTGTCTTCCATTCAATCAGCGATGTTTTAATCACGTTGACAATGACAACTTGAAAGTTAGAAATTCAGTGAATTTCAGATTTTTTCAGCGTAAAACAAATTGATGTGTCACTGCAGAAACTATGGTTGATGCTACTTTAATGAAATATAAAGGCATCAAACCTGGCAGCAGTGTGATCCATCTCAGAAATGTTAATTAATTTGATCATTTACCACAGCTGTCAACTTCAATTAAGTGCATGTCTGGTTTAAATGTCAAGATCATCTACAGAATGCGTGCATCAGCGATATCGTACCTACCAGCAGCTCTAATCCTGGTCTTCACCGAATTATGTGTACAGATGACAGCAGCGTGGGCAGGAGGTTAATGTCTGGCACATCAATTGGCTTCATTCTACATAGCTGGATGAGAGTGGTGTGCAAAGACCAACACAACAAAGGCACATTTTCACGTTCATTAGCAAATCATGGAGCTGGAGGTTTGAGAACCTCCTCCCGGGGTTGGACAAGGAAATCAACAAACCTCAATTTCCATGAAAGGCAGAAAGACCAGCTGTGTGCTGCAGTTCAACAGGCAGATACACCATCATTGCAAAGTATCCTGTTTAAATAAATTAACCAGGCATCAGTGACAAACGGGGCAAGCGTCTTTAATACCGATAATTAATTAATTAGTTCTGTTTCTAATCGCTAACGTTGTCTGCATGCGGTTTGTGTTATGCCGTGGCATGATGCAGCAGGAGGGGGGCCCAAATGCAGACAGTTTGGGTGGAACAAGTGCTTTATTGAGTAAACTGAAATACACTTACAAACCAGTAAGGCGGGTAGGAATGTGAAGTGATAGGTGAAACAAGGCACATCCAGAGTCCAGGGAAACCCGGGAAAACAACCACGACGGACATGTAGCAATGACGCAACAGAGAACCACTGAACTGAAGACACTTAAATACACAGGACACTAACGAGGGGATGAACGACAGGTGAAAACACTTCAACAATCAGGGAAACACGAGGGTGGCGGAGACGGGACACAGACTCAAACACAGGAGAACTAAGGCAATAAACCACACTACCCAGAAAGCACGAGACAACAGGAAACACAACCATTCACACAGAAATATCATGACAGTTTGGTGCTGGACATGTAGTGTACATTGGGCTTATCAGAGCTTTTTTAGCTGAAAAAAGCTACCTGTTCATCTAGAAATTATGCTATTCAGAGTGACGAGATTGAACCAAAACAGTGAAGCTGGCATTCGTAACACCAAAACAATGAAGTGAGACACTGAAATTCTCTGTAGAGCTGCGAGAGTCGAGCGATAATTATTTACGGGTTCCTCTCTACAAGTGACATCCTTTTCATACATGTAGTCTTTTTATCCAATGTGTTTATTACAGCGGCTTCAAGTTACGATTATTGTGACAAACTACAATGTCAGGAAAGAGATTTCACATTCAAACATACTAATTGTGCGCACATTAAAAAGCTAAACCTTGTCTAGTCTAGTCTCTATTTCACTAGCTTCTGTAACTCAGGCAATCTCTCATTCAGCATTTCTTTCACCAGTCTTCCTTAAAAAGCATGTTCCTGGGGTTTACTTTCCATATTTTAAGACAAATTGGCACTCACAAGTAGAAATGAAAACATTCTAGATGACGATTACTTTGTTAGGAATACAAAAGAAATCATCCAAGAAAAGAGTTGTTAAAGATGTTTTTCAACTTTTTATCTGCAACCTCTGCTGTCTAAAATGAAAATACTGTATGTATATGTATATTGAATAAACAATGAGTTTATATCATTTTTAAAATAAATTTCAATCACAATCATACTTTCTGTAGAGTGAGATTCTTGTTACAAAGCTGGACCTTTCAGTAATTTGCGTTATTACCAATGTCAATGTGATTTTGAATGACGTTGTCTTACTTGTGAACAGTTTTCTTGCTGCCCTCTGTACCAAATGTTAGCATGTTCAGTATCAACACCGTAGACAAGAACAAGGGTCGAGGGTGTGGTTAAAACAGTGAGTGGGTTTGTGTACACTCTGACAGAAGCCAATTGAATCTAACAATGTTTTAATGCTTTCTTTTTTATTGCTTTCTGAGTATTCTGTTTTTGCTTTGTCTATCAAAGCACTTTGTAAACTCTGTTTATTAAAAGGAGCTATATAAATAAAGTTGTTTATTTCTCTCTGTCAAGGACTCTCAAAATGGTTGAATGCTCTGTCTTTTTTAACATTAGATAAAGTATGAATGTGTTTCTTAGTTGACCAGTAGATGGAGCTCTTCATTCATTTTCCTCAGTAGTCTTGCATTTCTCCTCACCTGCCTTCTGACCTGCCTTCTGACATGTTTGTCTGTTCATTTGAATGTCTGCTCTCTTTAAAGCTACACTGTATTTGTAGACAGAGAGGAAAGGAAACAGGAGAAGATGAACCTGCCTGCAAGCCACATTTAAACCTTGAAACAGAGGTGTTGTTTTAGACAGCCGAGTCTTTTTCTGGGTTAGAGTATTTTGTGTGAAATCCTGAATGAGAAATTTGCACAGCATTTTGTAATAAAACCATGTAATTGCTCATTTTGTACTGTGAATCAATTAGACTAAAGGTCTAATTTCTTGAATAGTGGATATCTCATTCAGAACTGAAACCATTTCTATAGATCAACCTCTTCTGTGTGTCCCTGGGGATATATGAGAATGGTACGTATTTACATATTTACACTGCACATGAAACCGGCTACAGCATTATGTGCCAATGACACTGCAGGGTCTCCATTCTTAGACTTCATCCTCTATAAATACACACAGTGACAAACTGTTCTTTAGAAACGATCTCACCAGTGTGCTAATTTAACAATTCCCATGCATCTCAACTAGAGAGTGAAATAAAGACTTTCAATCACAATGGGCATATGAATATAAAGGATTTAGGCAGAGACATATGAGAATTCAAATAAAAATACTATATTGCAAACTAAAAAGTCAATATTAAAAATCTAAAGATTATACACAATGTGTACACCTTATACAGTACCTATATATAAATGTATAACAATGCATGTTAGCTGACAAATAAATGTAGTGGCGTAAAAAACACAATATTTCCCTCAATGTAGTTGAGTATAAGTCCAATAACATATATGGAAAGTACCTCAAAATTAAGTAGAGTCTACTTTCCACCTCTTGCTTTAGATGACAAAATTACAAAAGTGCTTTGGCCAAGAAAGACCACACAAGCAAATAGACAAAAGAAAAGCAAATGAAAACATCTTTACCACTTTGATAACATATACCTCACATTTGTAAAAGAAAAAAGATACATACACAGTTTATATGCTGTATACACACAACGATCATCCATGATATTATGACAGCATGGGCACGCTGACCACTGCAGCCCGGGAACAAGAGCTGCAGTTTTGGAGATGCTCTGACCCAGTCGTCTAGCCATCACAGTTTGGCCCTTGTGAAAGTCACTCACATCTTTCCTCTTGCCCGTTTTTCCTGCTTCAAAACATCAACTTTAAGGACAAAATGTTCCCTTTCAGCCTCATATACTCCCCCCCCCCCCCCACTAACAGGTGCCATTGTAACTAGATAATCAACGTTCTTCACTTCACCCGTCAGTGTATCTATCTGGTACAGTTCGGTAGTGTGACTTTACTGATCAACCAGTGATGATAATATTTTTGACTAACTTCCATACATCACTGTAATACAATCAAAGCAGATAGCGACTGTATGTTGTGTGTTTCAGTGGGCATGGTCAGTAGGTCAGTGGGGGGGGGTTCCCCAAACTCCCAAAATCAGAATTCCTCCCACATAACATTCATGAATAATGTTATTTGTGATAACAAGCTAACAGACGTCCTCATTTACTAATCTCCTCTGATTTGCCTACAGCTACACTACTCAACACCACAACTTTAACTAACAACCACGTGCAAGTCACAGCTGCAGCCAGAAAAATGACATATGAGTAACTTGCGCCACTCGTCCTGGACTTATCGTCATGTATTGTTGGATAACTAAGATCTGACAAACCCGGGCAGCTAATTAACTGGTGAAATTCTGAGTGAAAAAGTGACCACATCATGAAGGGTGAGGTGGTTGAAACTGAATCATATGAATCATATAGCAGGTTCGGGGTTATCTGTGCTCCACTTATCCTGTCTAAGCACTGCTCACTTCACACGGAAAGCCCCTCAGCTCCAACCTGACACGTGATTGGCTTAGGGAGCTCAACCTCTGACCCTGTGACCTCTGAAGCGGCTGATCCAGTCCATATGAGAGACTCCTGACTACTCCCGACTGTACTCTCCCTTGAACTTTCTCCCAGCTCTCACGAATCTGATGCATCATCAAATGCTTCTAGAGAATTTTGGTGTGACTTAGTACCTGAATGTGTACTTTTTCTTTTCTTTTTGAGTTAAAACGAAGAACGGACCTGCTCTTTTAATTAGTTACCTAATTTGGGCAGTATGTCATGCTATGTCCACCTCTTTTTGTTCTTTAAATGATGCTTATAATGATGTTAATTGGACATAGGTAACGCAGAATACAGTTTTTGAATACATTTATTTTATTATAACCAAATCCATAGAACTCTCTCAGAAAAAAAACTTCAGAAAATTCCTGCAGCAAAGAGACATTTATTAGATTTGTATCAACACAGAGCAATTATTTCAACATCGCTGTCTCTTGATATTGTGATACTTCAACAATTATATAAAATGTGCACGTTAAAGATGATTTTCTATTGTCAAATGGCTACAGAAGTCACACATAAGCACAGATGTGTAAATATATAGTGGATTTCCAAGAAGAACCCACAGTCTTTCCAGAAGCTGAACTTTGGAGAACTTGTGAGGCTTATAGGTTATCTCTCACATTTCCATGTATTTTCACAATCTAGGATGTGGAAAAACAGTCGATGGTCCAGAACGGCGTACAGTGCACAGATCCACTTACTCGTTGTTTCCATGGTTCTTGATTTTGTATCATTTTCATTTTGTTAAATGTTTGTCTGCACTGCTCCATGTGATTTATCCTGAGTTACCCTATAAGCGGTAATATCAGCTGTTTCCTCCAGCTGATTCCAGTTCCCTCATCTTCTCATGTTCTCCCCAAATATTTCTTGGATATCATCATTTGTCCAAAATTAATTTGGCATAATTCTTTTGAGGGTTTTTTTTTGCCCCGTCATTTCTGAGCCAGTAGTAAAGCGGTGTTTTAAAACAGTGTTGTAGTAGTCCTAGTGATTTGCTCAGGATCCAGTGCACCACCTGAATGCACCTGAAACTTCAACCCAAACGAGCTCTGACATAAGTTAGTCAAAGATCAAGAGAGCGGAAATGGAAAAAGCAGAAAAGCAGAACCTGAGACAATGGCTACATGTTACGTTATGTTTCCCCAAGTTCCTATAAACTGAGGGAATCGTTAACATTTCTGGTTCAATGCTTTATCACTTGTCTAGCCAAAATTTTGGCACAGCAAACAACAACAATAAAAATAATGTCTCCTCCTCACCCACACAGGGAAGCATCTGCATGTTTGGATTTCAGCTGTTCAGTTAGTCATATCTACAACACATTATTATGCCGTGGACCGATGGCACATCACTCCGAACTATTCCTTTCAAATATGGCTACTTGCCCAAGTATACAACACAGTCTAACATCTCATTTCTTTGCCTCAAAGAACAGCAAGACATACAAGACACATAAACAAAAGAGTGCAAGCTATTAAAACTTCCCTTTATGAGCAGAGCAACATATCAGCATTTCCTGTTGGTGCTTTCTCTGCACTTCAATTATTTGTTTAGCAATTTATTTAAAGTATATGGCATGATACATATGTATACAGTATGTACAATCATTAAAATGTAATGACACAAATGTCACAAAATGCTCTCTGCATTGTCTCCCAGTTTCAAGTCTTACTTTGAAGCCTATAGAAATAAGACATTGCAAACTGTGAAAGTGTTACTGCACACCTACAAAATGTTATACATACAAATATGTTTGCTTATAGAAAGCCTCATGCGTGAGTCTTATTGCCACTCTCAGCTATACTTTGATCAGTGCAGTCAATGGAAAGGTTGATGTTTTAATAGTGAGTACCAGGTTATTTATTTCCAAATGTCGATACAGTAATGCAAAAAGACAATGTAATGTATTTTAATAGGGTTTATTGTTTCTTATATGAACTGCATACCATTCAAAGGACCCCTCATTCAATGAATAGTGACATTACGTAGATCAGGGTGCTGTGAAAGTCTTTGCTTAAGGTCAGGTTGGCAGCACATTTTGTTAACTCAGACTGTGCAGTGAGTACATTACGATTATAGGATTAAGACTTCAAGGTAGCCATTAATGGCTTGCATAGTTAGAGAATATAGGCCCACTTAAGGAAAGTGTTCCAGAGTTCTTGGTATATGAAGCATGTGTTTCCATGCTGCGTGGTCCAAACGTTGTCAGTGACACTTTGTGTTCTGCTTTAGTGATCAGACAGCAACAGTCACCAGGCAAATAGATAATTGCACATGAGCTCACTGGCCTCCTGATTTCCTTAACAAATAGCCCATCCCCTCATTCACTCCCTCTCTCTCTCTCTCTCTCTCCAAGTCATTTGTTCAGAGAGGAGAAGCACACAATTAGCCTCTGCTTTGGATGAGGTACAAGAACCTGCCATATAGGCCTCATTTGGTTTGCAAATGTACCATTTCTTTCTGAGTTTAGTGGCTAAAACAAATGATTGAGCTTTGTTTATAAAAGAGGAGGGAGCGAAAGAGTGGTGGAGAGAGAGGAGAGTGACATGAGGGAGAAGAGGCTATTTTAGCAGTGACCCGGTCATCTTGCCTGTAGAGGAGAGAAGAGGCTCTCCCAGATAATGACTGAACAAGCAGCTTTGTGTGGGCCGACAAATGGAGTGATCCCACTCTCGTCCCACTTACCACAAGAAGAGCGTTGGTGCGATGTGTGTCTGTCTTTGTGTGTGTGAGCTTATATGCAAACATACGTGTTTTGTTGGATTTGAATGTGTGAATATGCGCATTTGGTTAGTTTGGTTAGTCTGAATGTGTGTGTGTGCGTGTGTGTGTGTAGGTGTGTGTGCGTGTATGTGTGTGTGTGTGTGTGTGTGTGTGTGTGTGTATGTCAGATGAGGGTGTTAAAGAGTGTATTCATGGTCATAAGGTGGTGTGTGTGTCAACAGCAGATGATTTGCGTGAGGGTTCTGGCTGAGCTGTCCCATGGAGCCCTTTTGTTTTTTTTTTGACTCTCCTGTTTTTAATGGACAACCAAGGGCATAATTTGAATACCATCAACCCCGCCTGTCTGCCACTTTCTCTGTGTTTTGGTTGAGGGAGATGGGCTCGCTGGATTGTTTCCTCTTTGGAAGAATTTGTGTCCCTTTGTGCCAAATCCAGTCTTCTTGTGTCCAATTTGGGCTGAAGTCCTGCATGAGAGGTGGAGAAGAAGAGCAAAGGAAATAATATATATTTTCAGCATTAGTGGGAGGGTACTGTCCTGTATGTCTGAATCTGTTACCTATATTCATGAAGGAGACATATTGTGTCACACATGTGACATATTTCAATATTTGGCAGGATCAGCTTTGACTCAAAGATCAATATCATGCAGGGAGCAAAGGCACTAATCTGTAGTGTCAACACAAACTGTTGCCAGTGAGGACAGATGATGCAAACAGACCAAGTGTGTTTACTTTCCTTGCTTCACTATGGTCTATCAAAACTTTGCTCTTGTGGCCATTCAGCTGACACGTCTTTGGGTTGAGCGTTATATATCCTACAATTATATATTCAGTACATTTATTAAAGTCCCCTTCCACTCAAAAATGTGTTTTTCTTATTTTTACTTCAATTAGATGTTTGAGTGTCACTGTGCAGAGTGATGTATGTGCAGAGGTTTGACACTAGATGCTGAAAGTTTCTCTGTGCTCAGTTTAAGACGTGCATGTAAGAGTACAATTTTCTGACATCGCAACTTGGAAGTCAGCACGGTCCAATATGCAACGCACACAAGTGCAATGTGAGAACCTGAAACCTCCAGTTCAGACGCAATGAGAATGGACTGTTCAGTGAAGATGGAGACATCTCGTGTCAAGATTTGAAATTAAGAGTGTTTGCATATTCATAGATTCTGGGTTTCAACGAGGGAGAAGGAGATAAAATTTTAAGAGCTTTTAACAAGAGAATTTAACTTTTTTCGTGGAAAAACAAACCTATCATACATCAATTATTACTGAGAGTATTTCTATATGTTTTGTAGTATGTCTGGAGGGGATCTTTATGTGAGCAGATCATGCCATTCAACGTGTGATGCATTCACTGAGCTCATGTGCATAACAGCCAACCATTTCTAGTCCACCTTGAGCTTTGTAACATATCCTATGTAGCTGTTTTCATTTTTGACGTACAGTAAACGGTGAAATTTCTGTGGCTGTAAACTCACTGCAACCTTGTTGGAATTTATTGAACTGCCTACAGGTATGAACCTTTCTCCTCTTATAGCTTCAGTAAATCATCGTTTGTCATATGTGCACGGAGTCTCCCATGCTCAGCGTTGGTCTACAGATGACGTCATCGCACGGTCTCTGGTTTCAAACCTTTAAAGACTGGTGTTGTGATCGCTGACTAAACCGGAAGCATCACAGATGATTGGGATAACATATGGGAAAGGCTGGACACGGTCATCAATTTATTCATGCTGTCAAGAAAGAGGGAACACCTATCATATGAAAATATGGGATGACAATTGGATTGAAATCAACCTGAGACATTTTAATGACATCTCTTAGGTGTCTGCTTCACCTTCATGTATGTCAGAATATGTACAAATCCTCAACCGCTGTTAATGATCGCTGCGTTGTATTTATTGAAATTATTCACACAGTGCTTTTTCCTCATTATTAGTGATGCTTTGTAATGTAGGTTCTGATCTGACCCCAGGCTAATTTAGCCCCAGTTATCTCTCTTGAGCCCCGAAGGGACAACTCTGCTCAAAGGTCAAGATAAAGAATCAGCTATTTGATTGCGTGTCATGCCCATAATTCACTGTATTTCCATGTAAAACCGACTCTTTCTAATGCTTTGAGGGACTGTTTAATAGTTTGTGCACTGGGTTGATAACAATCATAGAAAGTGATTCATTGATTATAATCTGCAATGGTAGTATTTTATTTTATGCACTGTGACTAGAGCACCGTGAAGTGCACACAGACAAGATCTTATTTTCCAGGAAGTAAAAGGAATGTGCTTTATTTTAATTACATTATAGAGAACAAAATCAGTAATATATTATAAATGTATTACTAAATCTGTATAATACATGTAGGGGATTTTTTCTTCATTGTGACTGTAAGTGTTTTCCTCTTATCTGTGGGGGAACAAAAGCAAAGAATCCACTTTTTGTGTAGTTCGAGGGTGTCCCGGATCCAAGCTATGTGAAACAGGTTTTTGGCATTTGTTGAAGCCGCAGTATAGTGTTCATTCCCAGTTTGCCGAGTTCTTGTATAATTTATGACTGTGCATTAAACAGCCTAGCACCAGGCAGCCCATCATGTAAACATATCAGGACGTTTACAGGCAGCTTGCCGGCTGTTTAAACAGACGAAAGGAAAAGGGGAGAAGGAGGGAAATTAAAACCTAAATGGAAAACATGTGCGACTGTGTGTGTTTGGGTAGGCGTGTATGTGTGTGTGTGTGGGGGGGGGGGGTTGCAACTAGACGATGTGGAAGTGACACAGTGTGAGGCGAAAACGCACACGTAAAAATGTGCAAACACATATAAACGCACACATACAGACAAGCACGCATGCACACGGACACACACACAAACCTACGTACCACAAAACCTCCAGTTTTATCAGGTCCAGCTGTGAGCAGAGTTATATCAAAGGTGGCATGTGGAGCAGAGCTGTGGTGCCACAGAGAAGATCAGGTCCAGATGGGTTCCAGTCTGTCAGACCTGCTGCTCTGTTTTATCCAGCTTTGTTTCGTTATATATTGCTCTAGCCTCTACGCTGATCTTTTCTCTCCTGCTCTGTCCCTTTGTTTTACTTTATGGCTTTCCTGTATTAGTGAAGTCAAATGGGAACAACAGAGGTGACGTGCAACAAAGGAGATGAGCCGGTTGAGAACCAGCAATGTGTGTGTTGTGTACCTTGGCTCAGAGCCACCAGGACGTCCGTCTGTGTTTCTGATCGCAAAGGCAACAAGCCGAACCAGGACTAGATACTGCCAGGAGAGAATAAAGAGTTTAGAACTGCTTGGTTGTTTTTTCTAAAAGGTTTTGGCGGTTACCCTGTGTGTCCTAACATGTGTAGTGGCAGTCAAAGCCGCGATCTAGTGCAGATGGTTGAGCAAAAAGCTGGCTAATCAAGACACAAACACACACAGAGTGAGACACGTACAAGTTCAAAGAGTTGTGTGGGGAGAACATGGCTTATGGTATATATCACAGTAGATAAAAACATAACAAATCACTTTAAATGCAGAAAAATGTATTCTAATGAAGACATCATGTAACCTTTGTAGCCATTATACAGCGATTAGCACAAACCACATATGGTCACATAGTGCTTGCCTCTAAAGACAGGAAGGGACTCTGAGGTTAACGTTAGCATGCAACACTATGAGTGCATGTCAGTGAAATTGACAAATATGCTCTGAATTTGAAACAAGATTTATGCAAAAGGTATGTTTTGAAATGGCTTTATGTCTTTATTTTCGTGTTTATGGTGTAAATGTGAGAAAGAGGTTTCTTGTTCCTCAGTGAAAAAAAAAAGGTTGAGTTAGTGAGTGAAATGATGTGAGGAGTGTTTGCTTTGGATACTAACCTTAACCAACCTACTAAATGTCACCTCACCATCTCAAATGTGCCATGACTGACATTCAGACCAAAATCAGCCCAGCGTAAAACAACACCAAGTGGGGGCGGTTGTTTCAGGTATCAGCAGGATGATGAAATGCAATATGTGCACGGTTCGTGTACCATAACTTTGAAGCCTTATCAGATGCCAAAACACTGCACTGTGGTTTAATAACTATGACACAGGATTTTGCAACTCTGTAAAGTTATCGCGGCTGCAATTATTTTATCTTTTGTCACAACAACTGCAAGATAGAAATACCATGAAATATGTGCACATATTTGATTGGCCAACATAGTATCATGCTGGATGACGCTGCATTGCATTGCACCAGAAGTTGAGTCACATTCAACCTTTTGGCCGGATGACCCTGCGCTTATTTACCCAGTGTGTCTGAACACAGCTCCAGGGTACCAGAGTGAAATCCATTGGTCTATGATGAACAGGTCTGTTCTTAAGATATATAGATTTATTGATATAGTTTTAGGTTTTTACACATTTCTACTGAAAAACACGGTGTAAAATAACTGGATTTAAAGTCCTTGTACTCCCAAAAGATGTTGTGTTTATAGCTGCAAGAAGACGCTGACCTCCATAGCAAATAACGTTCCTCTTTTGATGAGCACAGAAAATGTTACAGTTATGGAAAAGAAAAAGGAAACTTGAGAGAAATGCACCAGAAGTGGTCTTTTTTAAAATTACTTCACAAATTTGAGCATACAGAATACAGGATACAGAGCCACACTTAGAGACAGATCTGTCTGTACAATTATAAATAAGTAATACTTAGTTATACTCTTCACCTAACATGCTCTGTTGCTGCAGGTATTTCCAAATAACCTCATCTTGTGTCTGTGTGAGACATGCAGCCAAAATGTCCTCCTGCATAGCTCAGTATTAAGGCTGTTGAGGCTTTAAATCATATGTGAACAGCTCTTAATTAAAATGTGTACATCCATTGTCGTGTTAAGTGCTTAAAATGAAGTCCTCCACCAAGCGCCATCCGTTATGTAAGATCTTGAGAACATGTGAGATCAAAAGCCGAGGCTCTCCTTTTGTCTTGAAATGTTCTCAGACTGCTTTGTAGGGTCTTACACATCTATGTTCACTTAATGTTATTCCATAAAGTATCTCATGATTTTACAGCAGTGAGGAATGTTCAAAGTCGAAAGCAGAGAGTCAAACTTTATACCACTGGGGTATTCTGATCTGTCTTTTTGATCTGCGTGTTTGATCCGTCTATTCTTTTTGAAGCACTCTCCTGTAGTTTTCCTTCTCACTTTAACAAGGATAAAACAGAAAGCAGAATTGTAGCTGCCAACTCGCTCAGCCATGAAAACATGAAGTCTTTTATGTCGAGTGCAGAGTGAAAGATAAAGTTGATCCACTTCTGCGGCCTTCTGAATTTGAGACAATAATGTCTGTTTAAATGCATTCTCTTTGTTGTTGTTGTTGTTGTGTGTGTGTGTGTGTGTGTGTGCGCGAGCCTGCATGTCCCTGTGCATGCACTTGCATATGGAATCATAGGAGTGCCATAAAAAATAACAAATCTGGGAAAGAATAAGACAATAAATGTGGAAATATAAAGACAAATAAATAAAATAATAAATATATGTGGATATTTAAAGAAAAATCATTTCTTTTACTTTTGGTTTTCCCCTTTTTGCTTTTGCTATTCCTTGAAGGGCCAAGCTGTCAATCAACTGGCTTTGGGCGGGGCATTCATACACACATGAATACTTCCTTGGCATGAGCTTTTTAGCACGGACGACAGGAAGTAGACACGATGCAGACTTGCACATGCGCAGTGTGAACGTGGTACCGGTTTTAATGTGTGAGCTGGTGTTCCAGCCATTATCTGGTCATCTGCATGCAAAGGTCTATTTCTAATTTGGTGAGAACAGTGGCAACGGATGTCATGTATGTCCATGACATCTTCCGCCATCTTCAAAACGTAGTCTGGGTTGAAATGTTCCTGTTCAAAGAACTTGATGTTTCCTTCCCTGACTCAAACAAACCGCTACCACGTTCACACTGCACATGTATAAAGCCGCGTCGTGTCTACTTCCTGTTGTCTGTGCTAAAAAGTTCCTGCCAAAGCAGGATTCATGTGTGTATGAATTGATTACTCAGCCTGGGCAGGAAGGACAGGGCAGTTGATTGACAGCTTGGCCCTTCAAGGACCAGCAAAAGCAATAAAAGAAAAGCAAAAGGAAAAATACTTGTCTATTGTATCCACATTTATTTATTCTTTTATTTATTTATCTTTATATTTCCACATTTACTGTCTTATTTTTTCCCAGATTTATTCTTTTTTATGGCACTCCTATGACTCCATATATTCATGGTCATCAGGGTTGTGTCTGTGTTCTCTTACCGAGCGCTATCAGACAATTACGTGTGGATGCAAGCTATTCATGACTTTCCCTTTGTGTAAGAAAGGAACAAAGATGCCTCTCTAGATACACCAACACCCAGTTTGTTTAACAGCCATGCAAACAGGCTTGGGGGAAATACCCACCACGAGTAATAATCAAAGGCTTGTTATGGTCATGGGAATGCAAATGGAGGTGTGTGTGTGTGTGTTCTTTCAACACACAATGCTCTGTGTGTAAAAGACATGCAAATAGATGAGTGCATGTGTGTGTGTGTGTGTGTGTGTATGCGTGTGAGAGATCTCCTCGGCTGTCGTGCTAATCCAAGAGACGGGTGTCCTTAGACACTGAGACTATTGCGATCCTTTAAGTAAGCACGAATATTGTTAAACCACAGCTGAGCTCTTACACTCATTGAAGGAGCAGATAAAGATAGAAGAAGCTTCAGCGTGTGCACTCTCCCTCACACACGTGCATATACTGCATGAACCTCTAATCAACCTCTTACATATTTAGCAAACCATGCCTTTTCAGTTGTGGCGGTGCTGGTTTTGAACATGTGTACTTTAAGGACCTCTACGGCAAAGGCCAGGTGGGGCAGTAAGAACAAAGAGTGTTAAAGCCATCATGCAACAGGCATCCACCCTGCTTATGTGTCCTTGATCAAGATATAGAACCCCCACAGGATATGTCAGCACTGTTAGGTTTTTATTAGCATGTAACTGGAGCTTACAGTGTTAATGAATTAATTCAAGTGGTTTCACACCAAGTCACTATCACCCTGAACAAAATCCACTACAGTCTCTGTTTACTCTGAGAAGCAACATAATGACATTTTTTATTCACTTTACAATATTTCTACGTGGAATAGAGCTTTGTTGCTGGTGGTTGTGTATGTTGGTGAAGTACTGAAAGGTAAAGATAAAGGGGGAGACTGTGGGAGAGACAAAGATCTGGGGGAAACTGTGACAGAAAAAACAAAGAGTGTGACAGTGGAGAGATGAAGGAGGGATGGAGGGAGACGAGCTGGCGAACTGATGGAGAGAGATGGGGGCTGTGGGCGAGGGAGTAGACTAAGAAGATTTACTGTAACTGAGTTATTCAACATAATGTTAAAGAGGCTTATGATTCCAGCATTGCTCCCACCTACGCAACCACACACACACACACACATCTATGTACACATGCTAACACATACTTGCCTGCCCACCATCATCTGACTGTCCTTTTGTAGATCTGACGGACCAACCCTGTGTGTGTGTGTGTGTGAGAAAGGGAGAGAGAGAGAGAGAGAGAGAGAGGGAGTCGTAGTCTGGCTTTTGCATAACTGCCAATAGGATCAGTGTGAATCATACTCAACTAAGAACTGGCTCCTGGACTTAATTTCATGGGGCGAGGGAAGGTAGACAAATGAGTGCACGCACGCACGCACGCACGCATGCACACACTGTAAGTTTTCACAAACATACATACGTACACATTTCTCATGTGATAATACTCTAGGATTGGTCATTTCTTTTATTTCACATGTCCTCTAATGACTTTGAGGCACGTTCACTAAGGACCTGAAATGATGCAATGAAACCACTTTGGTAACAGCACGAAAGAACACTGCATAAAACTGAAAGATATAACTTAGAGCTCTCCATTCAGCACCACAAAAGAAGAGTATGGGTTAAATAACAAATATGGCTACGCAGTGACATAAAAGACAGTACAGGAAATAAGAGAAAACTCCAGCCTCTCTGTAATCCAGTCTGTCCTTATGAAAGCATATTATGCCACTGGTCTCCACAGAGTTTATCTATATGAGGTCATGTTTAGCAGTAACACAATGGCCTCAGATAGCCACTTGGTCTTAGTAGCAGCTCTTATCTTTGACCTTTTATGAACCCTGCTAACCGCTTTACAGCCTCACAGATCAATACTAAATCTATTAGGACAGATTAGAGTGGCTAGTCCTGTCTCTATTAGGATCTCAGGTGTAAATACAGACTAGTGCTAATGCCACTACTGGCATCAGACCCACCATGGCTAGTGCTAAAAGCCATTATAAAACCGAGGTAGCTTTAAAAAGGTCAGCGCATGTGGGCCAATTAGGAGGCTTGGAGAAGGTCACATGACAAAAACTGAGGGGAAGGAGGTGAGGGGAGTAAAACTGACTGGACGATAAACATGACATGTAGGTCAAAGGTGACACAGGAACGAATGCATGTATGAAAGAAAAAACACATTCAAAGACAAGATCAGACCTTCGAATGACAACTGATTCATCTTTTCACTCACACACACTTCCCCTGAACACACTCCATTCCTGGCCTTCGCCTCGCTTAAACAGGATATTGAGCCATCGAGCTATAAGACTTAAAGACAGAAGACAAACCTTTTCTGAATTAGCAGCATGTCTTTAATGTGGAGGAGCGAGAGATGGAGGGGGGAAGAAGAGACGAGAGCGGGGGAAAAAAGAGATGAAGGGGAGAATTCAGCAGCTTTGTGGTTTTTGAATGGAAAACCACAGTCCAAATTTTCAGCCCTTTTTTAACCAGAGCAGTTAACTGACAGCATATTTGTATTTACAGTAACAGCCACAGGGAGAGTTTGCAAAGGAAAAACTGGGATTCTTTACGAGTTTACACATGCCATACACATCCTGGGAGTATTTTGGTGAGTTAATCCAAGTCCATCACATGGAGGCAGTCACGGAGTCTCAAAAACAAGAATGTTTAGCGTCATTACTAGTGATGCTTGTCATTTTAAAACCTGAAACAATTACTTGACATCTCTTTTTCTTTATCAACATGCAAAGTTAATTTCACTTTCTTAATATGAAGGTTTTGGTTAATGCAATGTTTTTAGCCACTTGCGTGGCTCTAAGTATGGCAGCGTCGAGGGGTCGGTCCAACACTTTGGTCCTGACTGAACTATCTCAGCAACTATCGACAGATGGATGATGGCTAATGATTTTGGTGAACCCTGACTTTTCCTCTTGCGCCACCAGCAGGTCAAAGTTTCACTTATCCAGTGAAATCTCTCCACAGGATGGATTGGCACCAAATTTTGACATTTGGTGCACACAGAGGTGACACACAAGAACACACGCTTGTATGAAAGAAAACACACATTTAAAGACAAGATCACACCTATGATTGAGCATTCACACACTTCCCTGAACTCACTGCTTTCCTGGCCTTCGTGTTACTCAAACAGGATATTGAGCCATCGAACTGAAAGAGTTAAAAGCAGAAGACAAACCCCCACATGTCTGTGGTTTTGCATTTCAAAAATTATTGGACACATTGCCATATCACATGATACCAAAATTCCTGTCATTCACAACTTTCAAGAACTATGGTAATTATTTATCACTCATTATCACAGAGAAAGAAAAATGCTGGGCTATCAGCATGACATGAGGAGAACATGGAGGGTCTTGTTGTGTCTGCTGTTGCTGATGACTTGGTATTTTTCTTCTGCCAAGGAGGTAGAAAAGCATCAGATGCTACCAACAAACACCCTTATTGTTCTCAGTGGCTGGAGGCAAAGTAGCTGTTCAGTGGTGTGTCGAAACAGTTTGATTCGGCTCCCAGATTGAGTTCTTAACTAAAAGTAGACGGCAGGTTTTGTTTCTGAGGATCAACGCAGGCAACAGAGCAGTCAAAGACGGTTTTCTAAGGAAAACCCAAGGACTGAGATGAATTTCACCCTCTGTCAAGTCTATTTCATGTTGGGTGAAGGAGAGGCAAATGTGTTGAAGTGATACGTCCAAACTGTCCAGTGCTCAATCACAACAACACACGAAAACAGATGTGTGTGTGTGATGTACTACTCTGTGTAACTTTGTATTATGTGCCTTTTATTTGTCTAATTTGTTTAACGCTGTTCTATCACTGTGTAGATTGTATTAATTGTGACCAGCCAAGGGACTGAAGGTGAAAATGAGCATCAATATTTATGTTTAATATTGTACATGGTCACTTTCCAAAGGAAATAAGTAGCTGTATCATTGCAGTCAACCAATGACAGGTATAAAGATCAAAATGACAAAGCAAAATGCGCGTGTGCATGTATGCAACCATTTCTGTGTGGTTTAAGTTACTTTAAATAAATGCCACTATTAAGGTTAAATATGGTCCATCTTAGGGTGAACCGCCTGTCATATTAGAGACCCAAGCGCACAGATCACACTGACTGCAAAAGGTTTGGTTCTAGGTAAAGGCTTTACTTCCAGACAAGGTACAGACAAGGAGAAGGCAAAACAGGTCCAAAAAACAGGCAGTGGTCTAAACGCTATACAACTGGACATGGTGGTAACACTAAAAATCTTGACAGGTAAGCACAAAGACAATCTGGCAGTTAAACCAAGGAAGGGCTGTGCTTTATACAAACAGGCTGAACAGGTGAGTAAAGAAACACAGGTGAACCTAACTAACAAAACTGGTGGGAAAAGAGTAAAGACAGGAAGTAATCAAAACATAGTGAGCAGAGAAAAGTCCTTCAATATAAAACAGGAACTACCAACAGGCTTGACAAGGTGAGACAGTTGGTCCCAGCTTTGAAGAAAGGCTGGTTACAGTTAGTGCTAGCAGTTAGGAATATGCCTTTGTTGGTCAGAGTTACTGCTTAGGGAATTAATGCAAGCAAAAGGAGTGTCGTAAGAAGGATAATAAAATGCATGTGTGCTAACATGCATGCAGGCAGCATATGTGCATATCATATTGTATTTGTGCCCTACTGCTGCCTAATTCCTTTCAAGCAGAAGCAGTAGTAGTACAGTGGTAAGTGTGTGTGTGTGTGTGTGTGTGTGTGTGTGTGTGTGTGTGTGTGTGTGTGTGTGTGTGTGTGCGTGCGTGCGTGCGTGCGTGCGTGCG
>JAVQJF010023438.1:0-48914 GCA_036023855.1 Gadopsis marmoratus | reverse complement strand
AAAATTTTATTTTTTTTACATTCAATATTTTTTCTGCGGGTGCCCGGGGTGCTGTTTCTTTTCTGGGGCATTTCCTGCATGGTCCCTTTTTTTTTTTTTTTTTTTTTTTTTTTTTTGTTGTTATTTTGAATGGGAGTATTTCTGCCATTTGCTGTGAGGGCATTTTCCATCACTTAATTTACAAAGCCGCTTAATTAATAATAAATCTGCTACAAATTGTATAGTCTAAGTGTAACATACGTTCTTGGACTCCTTTAGTATTCTTCTTCCAGTAACACGCACCTTTGTTTACATGTAAGAATACAGTGATCTGATCTGCATACCTTTCCAACATAACGTCAGTGGGTTGGGAGGGTTGGGAATAGTTTAATGACACGATGATCTGAGGCCTCTCCTGTTCTCATGTAGGACGCTACGGCTTCTCTCACCAGGGTGGAGATGGGCCTCTACCTATGAATGGTATGTAAATGACTTGCATACAAATATGCAGTGCTGTGGCAGAAGTTGGGGCTGGAAATGAATGTCTGCCAAATGAAGATCAAAAATAAATTCTTGCCTTTTTTTTTTAAGAACAAAAAATGTCGGCCCTTTGTTGCCATTTAAATATAGTTGCTAGGAATTTGGTGAGCTCACATAAAATAAGAAATGAAAAAGAAACCTCTAGGTACCACAGAACCCGACTAAGACATAAAACATGGGTTAAAAACATAAAACGACTTAAGTCGTATTACTTGTGTTATACATTTCTAAACTACTGTGCTACTCACTGTGGTACGCGACCAAAAGGAGGTGAGAACGTTCTTCAACTAGGACAACAATGCTGTTGTCCGGGAGGGAGAGGGCAAATAAAGGATGCCACAAATATACTGTCAAAAGCAGATGATGTACGTTTATAAGCTGTTATGTTTTGTAGTGATACTGAAAATCCAGCCAGTTTCCCATGCATAATGATTGAGTCACAGTGTTCTTCAGTCACATGTGGACTTACTGAATGTGTAGCACAAGAAAGCTTAAGTAAAAATTAATTGGCTTTAAGTGATTTAATGAGGCATTCAGTTACTCTGGGGTGCATGTCATGTTATATGATGAATGATTGTAACTCTCTCTCTCCAGCACATAGATTGTATTGACCACTTTGGTATCAATTGCTGTTGCACAACAAACATGTATGCATGAATAATGGATTTAGTTTTTTTTGTTTTCTTCTTTTCCCTAAAGGATTAAATAGATGCATTTTGGTCAGTGGAAATTCAGAGGGGCTGTTACTTTAAGATACAGTAGCTATTTTGGCTGGTGATCCAACCAATTAATTTCAAGCCCTCAAGGTTTTACTTGTGTTTATTGTGTGCCTTTTTTTTTTTTTTTTTCCCCTTTTCAAAAATCCATTTCAACAGTGTTATGTGTTTTTTACATGCAGCAAGAAGCTATGGCAGAAGACGAGGTAAAGCTTGTGAACGTGTCTTGATTTCTTCTATTATTTAGAAAGCAGTAATTTGTGGTTTTGCCTCTGTTTGTCTGCTTGGCTGTTAGTTGCTGATTATTCTGTTTTGAATATTGTCACTAGTGAAGCCCCTTTTCCTGTAGCCTTCCAAGGTCCCCTGCCAAGACCTAGTAGGGATAATACCCGTGCTTTCACTGTCATCAACAATAGCACTCATGTTTGCTTTTGTATGCATGTCTCGACGTTATTTAATTGATTTACATCTAATCAAATTCCCTGCTCATTGTAATAACATTTTTAAAATGGTAAGACCTGTGGTTCAACCTCTCACTAGTGGCTAACCAAAATGTGCATCATTCTCTCCACTAGGCCATTCGTCTCTGTTCCCCATGGAGGACGAGCGCTCTTTTGGAGAGGACGAGTCAGGTGACCAGGGACTTGCTGGCCTTGGATCAGCCCACTGTTTCCCCCACCTCAATGGTGAACGCGTGGAGCGATATTCTCGCAAAGTGTTTGTCGGAGGGCTGCCCCCGGACATAGATGAAGGTAAGACATGTTATGGTTACAGAGGACACTTTTTTTTCTTTTTTTCTTTTAATCTTTTTTTAGTCTACATGGTTGTAGATTAAAAGCTATGTAAAAAACCTACAAGGTTGACTTCTTTTTTTATTTTTATTTTTTTTTCTGGCATCCAATAATTGTTGTATGACACAGTGATTTAACCATCACTTGCGAGAGTTGATTGTGAAGTGATGTAAATGCAGTGAAATCACACATTTTGTAATGTTTACAACTCTTAATGCCTCAATCAGCCATACTGTGTATAAAACTCGAAACGTCATTTTAAAAACGCACTGTGGCTTTGGCGGTAGAGCGGGTTGTCCTCTAATCCCAGGGTTGGTTGTTCGATCCCGCCTCCTTCTGTCCGCATGTCATGTGTCCTTGGGCAAGACACTGAACCCTAGTTGCTCCCGGTGAATGCCAGCACCTTGCATGGCAGCAACGTTGCTGTGTGTGTGAATGAGACCAATCTGTAAAGCGCTTTGGGAACTGTTGGGAAATGTTGAAAAGCGCTATATAAGTGAAGTCCATTTAGTTTCGAGCACAGCTCAGTAATTCCATTACTGATTACTGATTTGACTTCCTGAGTTCCCTTTTTCAGATGAAATCACTGCCAGTTTCCGCCGATTTGGTCACTTGTTTGTTGATTGGCCTCACAAGGCAGAGAGCAAGTCCTATTTTCCACCAAAAGGTCAGTCAAACCAGTTGAACATTGTTTATGGCAGCGCGTTCTGGCACCACAGCATTGTTGCGATGAATATTTGCTTGTTGTGCAAGCTCATTGTTGCATGTCCAACCTTTCCAGGTTATGCATTCCTGCTGTTTCAAGACGAGAGCTCTGTTCAGGCCCTGATTGACGCCTGCATTCAGGAGGATGGCAAGCTTTACCTGTGTGTCTCCAGTCCCACCATCAAAGACAAGCCTGTGAGTTTGCTATTCTGTTCATCTGCTATGTGCTTGATTGCATGTACTCAAACGAGTAAAAAATTAACACAAATGTTAGTCATAGACTTGCACAAGAGGTCTTTGTTTTAGTGTGTCTGGTCGTTGTCTATCAGAAAACTGGAATGATTTGCTATGATATAGGTGCTCTTTGTTGGTGCAAGTTTAATAGAAAATAGACTGGTAACCATGTGAAGTGCGAGCAATAGAAGGCTAATTTCAAACATAATGTTTTACAAATTTTGGTTTTGGTGACTTCACCAGTTGGTGCGTCTACACTATTTCCCCTTCATTCCAGGGGCTTCCTGTAAATTGCTCCAGCCTCCACAGACGGCACCATGCAATAGCAGTCAAATTTAACCAGACATTTGTTAATCCATATTATATGAGCAGCAAGCCGCTTTCATTCTCACAATCCAAAATTCATCTTTCTCACAAAGGAGTAGAGCCTGACTGAGACTTTATTTCATCGTGGGTTTTTGCAGGTCCAAATCAGGCCCTGGAACCTCAATGACAGTGACTTTGTAATGGATGGCTCTCAGCCATTGGACCCGAGGAAAACTATCTTTGTAGGAGGTGTCCCTCGTCCCCTACGTGCAGGTAAGTGTGTCTGTGTGTGTGGTAGACCCCTAAGTGTACTGCATTCTTAAGATTGTTTTGATCCCGTTAACTTGCATTGTGTATCGCTATTGCAGTGGAGCTTGCAATGATCATGGACCGTCTGTATGGGGGAGTGTGTTATGCTGGAATTGACACAGACCCTGAACTCAAGTATCCAAAAGGGGCGGGGCGAGTAGCCTTCTCCAATCAGCAAAGCTACATTGCAGCCATTAGTGCCCGATTTGTTCAGCTGCAGCACGGGGAGATTGATAAACGGGTGAGTCCATCTGATGGTTAGCAGCGTCCTCTGCGGTTCTTAAAAATGAATACTTGATGTTCAAGAAATATTTTTCTCAACCTCCATTTTAACTGTTCTCCTGTCATCCATTTTATTTCTCCTTCTCAGGTGGAAGTGAAGCCATATGTCCTGGACGACCAGCTGTGTGACGAGTGCCAGGGCACCCGCTGTGGGGGGAAGTTTGCTCCTTTCTTCTGCGCCAACGTGACCTGTCTGCAGTACTACTGCGAGTACTGCTGGGCAGCCATCCACTCCCGGGCCGGCCGTGAGTTCCACAAGCCGCTGGTGAAGGAAGGAGGCGACCGACCACGACACATCTCCTTTCGCTGGAACTGAGGCGAGAAGGGAGGGAGAAGACGCAGAATCGGGGAGGGGGTAGTGAGGGAAGGGGGTACGGGCTATGATATGAAAAATAAATGCACTTTTCTTTTAAGTTAAAAACAAAAAAAAAACTTTATTTATTTTATTTTTTAATTCGGCCTTCTAAAAGAAGTAAATGCTAAGAAGAGAGTGAAATCCCATTTATGTTTTGACTTTAAGTGTGCATGAGCATATGGATGCATTAGACTTTGATTTAGATGTTTTCTGACTTGACTGTACTTTCTTTTCACGTTAGCTGGCAAAGCTGCTTACATTTGTTGTCAAGAGTAACATAAAATTTAAGTGAGGTTCATCATACCTAAATCAGTATACTAACTAATGGAAGTTGAGTTTAAGGAGGGTGCATTTTCTTACTTTTTGCTTGCAGGATTAGAGAACTATACCATTTACCAAAGGTTGAGTGCAAATGGTTGGGGTTGAACAGAGGAGGAACACCGTTTGAGATGGTCAGACCATTTGAGTTTTTCCAAGAAGCTCAGTGTATAGCATCTGGCCACGTCACAAAACAAAATCTCCCCTCAGTCTGGCACACATATTTAGATTGCCGGCATGAGGTTTTAGGTCTTGGTTTAGAAGTCGACACTTTGTAACCAGAAAGGACAAACCAAAGATTGGCCTAAAACACATCATCAAAAGCAGATGTTGATCTGAGGCTTATCAGGATAATGTTGTGTCCTCTTGTCATTCGGCAGAGGAAAGGCTGGAGTTGTCTGGAGTTTCGGTTTGTGGGTGTCGGCTAATAAAGACACAGCCCTCAGGGCTCAGGTATTGGCAGTAGTATTTGCTCACTTTATATTGTCAGGGATATTAGCACTGGAAGCTAACATGCTAATGTAGTACAAACTAATGGGAATGCACAGTCCAGTCCACTGCACGCTCTACCATGACTGGAGCTTCTATCACAAGTGTTGTGGTTGGATATGGTAGTAGCTAGAATTTGCTGTCACAGAGATAAAGATATTATTTTATACATGGCCTGCTGATTTTTGTACAGTGTTTTATAGCTGATTATTTTGTCATGAACATATATACATTTATTATGCACTACTTTTCTAAATATTTTTTTCAATAGTCATTTTAGGCACATTTTTCACAGATGGGAGAACTCCTTTTGCAATACCTCATTTTTTTCACTTGGTGAAAAATAATTTTGTACCTTTGTTACTAAGAGATCTGCATTTATGGTAAAACTTAATTTAAAAAAGAAAATGAATGATATTAATATAATTTTCAATTAGCTTTTATATATTTAAGTGCTGGTAAATCTGAAAATTGTCTGGTGCATTGGTGTGATTCTGTAGATTTAAAAGAAAAAAAGATTAAGGCTATCATTAGCTAGTCATATATGGATTCTCCTCTGTCCTAATAAACATAATTACAGGATCCTAAGGCATGACGAGAGTTTCTAAACTGATTTTGATAGTCTTGAAAATATATTCCGACATTTCTCTCCTAGGTGTAGTCAATAAGATTATCAATAGGGTAAATGTTTTGGCTTTGGTCAATGTGAAATCTTCCCTTCTATCACCGGAGTGGATATCAGCTGTTTGAATATTTAGATCCTCTTTCTGGGACTGCCTGTAAGTTCTACTTATTCTTGGCATGCATAATGTAATACAGAAATAACATGGCTAGTGTTAATGCAGGACCTAATGTAATGCACTAGATCTCCTTTGTCCTTTTTAACTTTCTTTTCCTTATCTCTTTGAGATCACCTCTCTTGTAGCCTCTCTTTACATGATGGAGTCTGCCTTCCTTACACAGACATGATGTTTATGCAATCTACACAGTGACAACACTTTGGATGCGTTTTGTAATGTAGAGGACACTCAGTAGGACATAGGTGAGGAGACTTGATCACTTGACCCCCTTTGTGATGTGGCATGCTTTGGGACATAACCTGAATGTGATTTAATGTTGCAAGTTAACTTTGAGCCATTATGTGCAATACTTATTCTTTCCAGAAACAAGTCTCCGCAGTGTAAGTCATTTAACCCATATAAACCATGCAGTCATTTACACATTGTTTCCTATTGTTCATGCTGATGTTCGGCAAGAAAAAAAGACTAATTTATACCTGAATTTATTTTTAAACATTAGTTTTGTGCTTATTTACTTTTGCTACTACCATGCTACTGTGATTGACACATTGTGTATATACTAGGTTGATAATGTATTTAGCATTTGCTCTATTTTCAATTGAAATGTAACTATCATTTTGATCAGATTTTTGTTATATTTTTTTGGGGTGATGTGTTAAACTCGTTGATGTGTCTAGTTTTTCTAATTGCTGTATTGTGCTCCACATTTTCAGATGAAAAGAATATTGATTATGTCTGTTAGTATTACTTGATTGCAAAATTTCAATAGTTTTTAATTGTATGCTGGGAAGGTTATATTTATTAACTTTATTTTTTATCTGATTTTGATTTTTTTTTTTTTAAAGTCATTTCACATTTATACGTAAGTTCTAATTTTTATATTTTCTTCCTGATTAATTTACGCTGCAATACAGAAGTCAGTTTTTATAGTTGGTTTGTAGTATTGAAGTAAAACAAAGATCTAATGTCATATATTCATTTGCTGCCAACTGTTTGTAACTGTATGCATACATTTGAAGTATTTGTAATGTGAGATGTTGAACGAATAAAACAGCTGTGAGGAAGAATTATACGCCTAATGTTTAACAAAGATTTTTCAGTATTTTCTGAGAGGCCTGTGTGTAATAGTTTGTCCCCCTGAAGGTTAAGTGAGAATCTCACACCTGATGCCATTGTTGTCACAGCACTATTTTTTTTTGTTTTTTTTGACACATCTGGTGGGTTCAGTTGGCTTATTTCAGGCCTTAGGAGGTTTAGGTGAGCTAAAAAGCGCTCCCTGTCTTTTTGTCCCAACAAAAACCTTTTCTACTCTAAAAGCTTGTGTTTGAGTGAAAAGCGTACACCTGGGCAACAGAATGTCATGGACGAGGTCGTTGAGAGATTTTATACATATAAACACAATGCCACTCATTAATGGCTGAATGTTCAGAGTACTGGAATGTATAACGGGGAGCTCTTCCAAAAATTATGATGGGTTTTGTCATCACTGCACTATGGAACTAACTAATTTCTTTTAAACACTCTACAATTCAGAGGGAACCATGGTACTTTTGGCTGCATTTATTTATAGCTACTAGTTCTGTTCCGACGTACAAAACCTATGATTAGCTTATAAAATTGTTAAAATCTTCTCCCTCGACCAACTGTAATGGTAAAATGCTACTCACTAAACACTAATGGGGTAATTTTTCTGTACATTTACTTTTAATACTTAAAATACATTTTTGTTAATAACGTAGTATGAAGGCCTGCCTTTACTTAAAGGCCAGGCTGCAATTTACACCAAGTTAGCTTGTTGAGACTTTTAACATAGACTCTGCCATAATGCTGCCCCCTGCTGGCTGACATCGTTACAAGCACAGTTTGGGAAACGTAAAAGAGGAAAGCTCAGTCCAGACAGCTGAGCAGGGTGAAAGCAAGTGTCCGTCTAGTTTAGTAAAGCATGCGGTCAGTCAGGACCGTGTGTGGACCCCAGTTTAACTCGCAGCTGGGCTCCAGTGGAAGAGGTGAGCCGCAACCGGACCAGGCCGAGCCCCCCTCTCAATTCCGGAGGGACAAGCGCGGCAACAAGCGGGCTGACGTTGGCGGTGAAAAACCTCGGCTCGTTTTAAAAGTCAAATTACCCAAATTCAGCAGCCGCACGGTGACCGAGAAGGCGCCAGACGAGGACAAAACACCGAGGGAATGGGTGCAAGAGCCTGCAACAAACAAAACCAGGACCACCGTGAGCCCAGGAGGAGAAACGCAGTGTAATGTTTCCTTCAATGTTAGCTTAAGTTAGCGAGGTGGGTTCATGCTAGCTAGCCGGCTAGCAGTGGGTTTTGCCTGTGGACCGGAAAATGAAACGGGCAGCATTTTTCTACAACCTGTTTTTGTTGTTAAATATTGGCAATTTTCGGCATCTGTGTTCCTGTAGAAGTCACCCAGATGAAACAAACGGAGAAGGACAAATCCAACTCTGGTTGGACGGTGACGGATGACCCGTCTGTGGGGTCATAAGTAAATGCTGCTTCACTGTGTGAAGGGTCACAAGCTAAAAGGCCTGAGAACCACTGCAGTCCAATGCAGTGCTTCTTGCAGCAGATGACTTTTGTAAAACGTAATATTGGAACTTTTTTGAGATTTTTGCATTTCTTGCATGAATGGTGATAAATAAAGTTTTATTATTATTATATTCACATTTAGCTTCTTTGTTGTCAGGCGCTGGCACTGAACCTGACTCTGCCGGTGGAGACGTGTTCTTTTTCCCCACAAGACCCACCTGCAAAGCAACAAAGGAGAAAGTTAAGGTATATACATTATGTTCAATTATGTTGAACTTCATAATAATCAAAATCTAGAGCCCACTCATTGACATTAATGGATGGCATATACAGTATATTTACATAAACATATAAAATATTTGTTTAGATAACCACAATAATGTTTCCTCAATAAGACTTTAATGTGGCACTTTACCTTTTTATTTGTTGTCTTTTTCCTGGAAATGTGTCCCCCTGTCCTGGATAGGCCAAGCTTGCTGTTCTTAGGACCATCTCCAGGATGCTGGAGGAGAACCAGCTTATCAGACAGAGACTGACCACCCTCAGCCAGGCCAACTGAGGCTGCACTGATCGACTGAAATGGCCCGCGATGATAGCAGGTGACTTTGTTCTAAAAGTCATCATCGGCGTTTTCTCCACAAGCTGGGCACATTTAGTTCCGTAAGCATGTTGTTGTTTCTACAAGGCTCAGTTTGGTGGTTCATCTGTAATTGTGCTTACTGTGAGACCATACAGCAATCTACATCAACGTGTATTTGTCAAAGAGAACGGACTTTTACTACTTAATGTTCAGTTGAAAGTGGTGTTTTATTAAAAGAGCCCATCTTCAAATCGTTGTGCTGACGTTTTTGTTCAAATTAGGCTGATATTTTACAGTTTAATAATACAAGCAATTTAAGATTTATCCATGCGTTAGATGCACTTAAATGCAGTCAAGTATGGTTATTGTTCTGCAGCACATGTTGCTTTTGTAAAGCTGTAAACTGTTTCGTGTAGGCTGAGAATACTGTAATATTTTATTACAACAGGTGGACAACATTTTACGTACACATTAACACTAGAATAACACGGGAAACAACTGTCTCGCAAAAGATCATGCAGTTGCATTGCATGATATTGAACAGTTATTTATTGACTCCACCAACCCCATAATAGTACAGCATGTTGCAGGAGTTACCACTAGATTATCTCGGATAACACTCTTAAGTATCCACCAGAGGGCACCACCTCCTCTTACATCAATGTCTGCTGTAGTTTTCAGCTGTTGGTCACACAACACTACATACAGTATATACTCATGTTTGTACTGTAGACTCCCTCTCACAGAGGGCTCACCAGCCAATTGTAACATCAGGAAACCAATAAATGTCTGTACATGTTTGTTTTAAGTTTTGAATACATCTGTTATTTGGGCAGATTTTTGATTTCAGTAAAATCAACTGGCTTTATTGTCATTGTTCAGTGAGTTAAATCATTTCCCATTCATAAACGGAAAAGTGGTGATTTACTTTAAATAATGGTAGCGACCGGAACTTGTTCACCAGAGGTTTCGGCGATAATTCAAGTTTACGTCTATGAGGACTTGAACTAGTCGATCAACTCGAGAGCAGCATATGGCTGTGATTATTTTAACTGTAAAATAATTGCTGTTAAGCCGTGAACAATGTGCTTTGAACTGTTCTGCAGTTTCCTAATGTTTTGCCTGATGAGCCTCATTGCCTCTGTGTTTAGAGGCAAGTTGTTTTTTCTTTACGCTTTTCTGCCGTGAACACGACATGGCAGCCTCATCAGAGTTCTCGCTGAAGTCTGAAAGTGCGTCTGAAAGTGCGCTGTGTGCTTAAATATACGCCAGTGAAGAACTGAATGCAGTTGGATGGTGAGGGTCCAACGCATTTTCACAGAGACATTTGTTGTAGCCTTTCAGTGTTTATAGGCTTATCGTGTAGATAACTGCTGGCACCTTTACTGCATTTTTACACATTGTTGAGTTGTCCTGGCAACTGTGGTCATTAATGTGATTATTTTGCTCATTACCTGCCACCTCGCCATAGACTCCCTGTAATCGAACGTGTTTTACCTGCAGCCTATAATTTATAACAAGTGCGATGTGATGACAAGAAGTTACATCCTCAAACTAATTGAGGTGGTAGGAACATCACGTTATTTAAAAACATGATTTGGGCACTTTTATCAGTTCCCTTTATATAATCCAACTGTCAGTAGCTTGGGTGTCCTGAGTAATGGAGATGCTTTGACTCTGTTTTCAGACACGAATCTTGGAAGTTCATTGGCTGATGTTCTCTGCAGCAAGTAGAGCTGGTCGTTTTGAATCAGTAAACAGGCAGTTTACAGAGTGTTTTTACAGCATCGAGGATAAATGGCTGTGGGGTGGTGATTGGTAGTTAAACGGGCCTTTTAATCAGAGCTGCGGTCTGCTAGGAGACTGGCAGGCTGTGGCAGCTGTACCTCCAGACCACACTGCAACGCCTGTTGACCAGCGGTTTGCTGCATTGTTCACATGGACAGAGGCCTCGGCACGTTGTGCACTTTGAAACCAGCTGCTTTTAACGTAGTCAGCAGACACACGGTTACAGAGGAGACCGGTAAAAGACTCTGAGCTATAAAATGTAATGTAAAGCAATAAGGTCTCCTGTGTGTCGAGTATTGTTTCATAAAGTCGACCTTCTGTTGTTGCAGCTCTAAAATGCGAAGCCTCTGTTTGCATTCTAAGCAGATTTCTGAGGTTGACATGTTGGGCTTAGTCAAACGCTGGCATCCTAGATAGCAGCATGGTGGTGCATCTGCCTCTGATGATGATGGATGATGATTCATTATATATTAGCGCCTACTGTGCCACATTCTGACTGCAATGACTCAGTGTGAGAAACCTGATAATGGGAGTGAGATACGAGAGCTGTGTTGTTACACTGCAGACTGTGGCAGGACAAACACATTTTCAATCAGAGCGCCAACCACCTATCGGCTGAGAGCAAAACAACTAGCAGGTGAGCCAGCTCCCATGATGGCTTGTTCCGTCTTGTTTACTCAGTAACATCCTCTGCAAAATTTAGCATCATCAGTCATTTTGGTCGCACTTTTTCACTTCAGTACTCTGTTGTACCCCCATTGATAAGTAGTCATGCTGTCTTCAACATGAACCGAAGATCCACCTGCATCGAGCTGCACATCTTTTTCCTCCTCCTCCTATCCTATTCCTCCTAGTGTGAAAGTGCTAACTTTGTCACCACAAATTAGCCCTTTCACATTACACCTCGCTAGCGGCACTGTGAGGTTGTACGTTGGCACAGCGGTGCTAACATGCCGATGTTCAGCATGTACGGTGTTTGCTATGTTCAACAATCTTAGTTTAGCGTGTTAACATTTGCTAATTAGCACTAAACACAAAGTACAGATGAGGACGATGGGAGATGCCATTAGTTTTGAAGGTATTTGGCCTTAAAACAAACTGTTGGACAAATTTTAAGTTTGACTTGATGGTGGCGCTAGAGAACAAAGTAGGGGATCACCAAAAGTCATTACGATTCATCAGCAGGGAACCATGAATGTCTGTTCCAAATTTCATGATAATCAATCCAGCAGTTGTTGAGATATTTCAGTCTGGACCAAAGTGACGTGGCCACTACAGAAAACTGAATCCAGCACGGTGAATGGAGATGCCTTAAATGCACACCTTTCTTATTAAATGTTAAGCGTAAGATTTTGTTGTAACGTCTCTTTTTTGCCTCTTCCGTCGTAAGGCGAAGCAACCACATCACTTTTAAAAGTAGTTTTGACAGCGTATGCATTAGCCTTCCTTTCATACCTGAAAGAACTAAAGAAATGCAAAGAAGAATTATCACCGTGGCATTTTCGCTAAACCGTAACCGGAGTCTCTTGTGCTTTACATAGATACCAACTCCTTAAGAGCATTTAATTATTTTCACAGCCAGACAGAGTTCAGGGCGTTGAAATATGCAGGAAAAACAAACGCTGTCACAGAGTTTCATCAGCTTTGATTGAGTCAACAGGCAGCGTCTCTTTGCAAGCCAAGAGCCAACTACTGTGAAGTGTTCGCGCCTCTTTTTGCTTCGGTGGTATCTGCAGAGCAGCAGAAGACACGTTAACCCCTGCAAGGCCTTTCTCCAGAATTGACAAATACAGCGCTCCAAAACTAAAAAGGAGTGGTTCATATTTCCTTTAATCTTGTTTCAGTCAATGTGAATATGTACTTGATAGGAGTTTTTTTGTGTATTTTATGATTACAAACACATAGATTCATCTCCAGACTGCTCTTTATTTCAGTGACACGTATACTGTATTCACTGGACATGTAAATGCATTTAGAATTTGACAAAATTCTTTGTCTACATGTTTTAGCACACTTATTCCGTGTATTGCAAACAATGTTAAATTAGTCCACCGTTGAATTGGATTTAAGCAATATGGGCTATAAAGTGGCTCATGCAGTACCAAGGCTACATGTCTATACATGGAAGAGAAAGAGCTCAGTGACACAAAGTCACCGTTACTTCCTCATTGCTTATAATACACAGCGCTGAGCATAAACAACCATACAGCAGTGTGTGTGTGTGTGTGTGTGTGTGTGTGTGATATTTCTGTCACTTGTGATCTCATTCGTAAGACGTCATATGATTCATGTGCTCTGAAGATGTGTGACTTTATGAAGCCGCGGCTCGTTTTCAGGAGGACATTTTGAAAGATGCATTTGCGGTTTGCTTTGTGCAGCAAACGCGTGTTGAAGTTTAAAAGGTTTGACGTGCTGCGACCAGACTCAGAGATGCTTTATTACATTACTCACTTCCATGGCTGTCATTTGTTGTGTGGCTGCAGTGTCTTTTGTCAGTCAGGAGATTCATTCGATTTGGCTTTTTTAATATTATAAACAAGACTTGCTTCGAACAACAACGTGTGGAAACCCAATGAAGTGCGGAAAGATCCAATCGCCTAACCACGAAGTAATGATTGCACTCACTGAGGGGCCTCAAGAGGCAATAATGAGAAAACACATCTGACCACCTCCAGCATCCTGAGAGATAAACACCCTGTCAGACTGAAACTGGTTTCTACTTTGTCCTCACTTGTTGCATTAAAATTAATTGAAGACATTATTATACATATGTTATACTTCAACTCTAAAACAATATATAGCATAATTAGGGTACTTTTGTTACTTCCGTTTAACTGCGATAGTGCTAGACTAAAGCCCTGTATCCCCATTTCCATTTGTATGGCAACGTGTTAATCAGTTCCCTCCATGGTTCCTTGTCAGACCACAAATAGTGACGTCGATTAAACTTTCATTTAAATCCACTTCAGGGGGCCCGACTGATGATAGTCTTCTCTGTGGTTTTGTCTGGTGTGATGTTGAAAACGTGTTATTGCAAAGTAGAGAGGTACATTCGTATACATTGATATGTAGCCTGCAGTTATGGGAAGTATCCTCTAACCACCTCGCTTCAGTAAATAAACAGCTTTAGGAGTGGTGGGTGTCAGCTCTGTAGCACAGGGCTCATCTGAAGGCATGCTGCTCCCCAAATAAACTCCTCTCCTTAGATTTAGGAAAACATCTTAAGAGCTAATTTTTGCTTTTAGCTGTAACCCACCGTACTCTATACTTATAACGACATTAAACATCAGTTATATTGAAGCTGTCCGTGGCTGTGCCTTTCTTTTCTTTTTACGGGCAGTTTATTTTGACTGTCTCCACATGAAATATTGATTCAGCCTTGATTGGCCTGCGATGGCTACAGTGAAGAAGTCTGTGGGTTGCTGTGTGTGGCAGTCGTGAGTGTGTTTGACTCCGCTTTGAACATGATGAAGCATGTCCTGGAAACAACGCCATGGCTGAAGTAGACGCAAACCTGTGGGAGGTTACAGGGACTCTTGCCGCGCGGGCCATCAAACCCCTAAATTAGGTGGACAAAGTGCATTACTGGTGGCCAAAGTGTAAAGTTATGTAAAAACAATCCAGAAAAGGCCATTTAACACAACTTAATACAGCCTTCCTTCACTGTGACGAAATAATAATTCAATTAAATTGAAAACTCAAGTTATTTGTAAACATATGGCACATATATTCTCTCAGTCTCTTAGTTCCCAGTTTATATTTCCTTCCTAAGGAATCGGGATGTTTGTGGAACTGTATCGTTGCCTTGGCGAAGGCTCACAGTATAAGGATGAAACGTGGTGGCCACAGGGGGCCATCTACGTGCAGTTTTTGGTGGTCACAAAGTAACGTCTTGTGGCCATGGACCCTGGGTTTCACATGTGAAAGACACCAAGTTGTAGACCAAGAATTTGTACTCGGGAATATTCAGCACATGAAATGAGAAGATTTATAATCGTCGGCATCCTGTAAAGATAATAGAGAATAGTTCAAAAGTATCTAAAGAAGCTTTTTGTCCTTTTTAGCCTCGCAACTGAGTGTGGATCTTTGTTAAAAGAAAAAGCACTTGTGTTAACGTTCACAATAACAAAGATTTTACAGTTGCTGTAGGAACAACTATCAACAATAAACACGCTGCTAAGTTTATTGAACAAAAGTGCTGACGTGCAATTGTGGGAATAATTGTGTGAAACCACACCCAGGTGCCAATAACTGGAAGTGATAGTAACCAAAAAGCACGTGTGCAGCCTAAACAAATAATAAGCAACACGGGCTGAATACACATTTTGGCTCCTGCAATTACAAACTGTAGACATTTATGCCACACGTGTGTTCCTTTATACGTACTCCACACTGCTGCCAGCAGAACTCGTGCGGGTGAAGCGAGGCGGAAGAGAGAACAGTGCTAATTGGTGTTTGGGGCGATCACTGTGAGCTGCACGTTAGCTCTCTGCTCTGCTGCTGCTCTGCCCCGTGCGGAGAGACCCCGACTCTCTAACCTTTGCTTGGATGGTCAGGTTGCACCAGCGCTGCCTGCAGCTTCCCCTGTGTGTCTGCCCCCTAAATGGGAGACCGACCCACCAGGAGGTCTCTCAGCACCGAGACTACTGGGCAGACAGCAGCGAGCTACTTGGGCCGGGTTACTGGAGGACTGGAAGGGTACAGAGACCGGTTAGACTGGTGGAAGATCATGTGGGGCATCTTAATCACTGCTGGATCACTGGATCACCTCAAATGATCTAACAATCAGGCTATTTCTGGTTATCTGATAATGTAGTAGAGTAGCTAATTAAGCTCAAAGACACCAGTACTCCTGTTCCATGGATACTACTCTAATGAAGCAGTGAACAAAAAAGGACTGCTGCTGCTTCTTCCCCCAGTGTACCTTGCTTCTGCTACTACGACAGATACTTTAACTTTAACTGCAATAGCCAAAACCACTGCTAGTATTACTATAACAACTATTGATATTACTGCTTCTGTTAACGCCTCTGGACAGCCAATCAGCTCGGTGACATGTTGTCTCTGCGACTTAACACCATGACATGTCTTCTCTGCGTAGATCCACGGACCGTTTCCATCTGTCTGCACAGGAGGGCGTGTCCCGCTTTTATTGCTTTTGCTTTATGAGCCCGAGTTTGAATTATACTCATTCATTCAAGCAAAGCAATATTTTACTTTCTCTGTACCATTTGCTTCTATCCTGTCCCAGTATGGAGTGGAATGACACGGTATAGTCAATGCATTTTTGCTAATGAGCGACTTAAAGCGGGTTTATACATCACGGGATGTATAAACGGAAATGTTATCGTATTTTCAAGATGCAACATGACGACACGGTCTTAAGACGGCAATGCTTGCCATTCACATTTTGAGACATTATGATTTTTAAAAATAATAGTCAAAATTTACTATTTACATGTTGTTTTTCCAACTTTACCTCTACCATTATACACCTACAACCAACCACCTTGCTGTCCGTATACACCCCCGAACAAGATTTATCCATCTGATTGGATAACACAGCAATAAGCCTTCATCGCCTAAATCCTTCAGTTTTGTTTAAAGTTCAAACATATGCACACACACTCACGCCCACGTGTCTGTGCGTTCCATACACCTATCTGTAGGAAGCACGCTGAGCTCACGCTGGGTGAGCACTTTGCTTCATATGGGGACAAATTACGTCGAGGCGCTGGGGAGTCGAAAGCCCCCGATGCCGCTGTAATCCTGCAGATTACAGAGAGTCTCTCTGGGGGCTGATCACAGAGCTCTGGACAGCGTAGTCCTGTCACCTCACAGGTGGCCTTTGCACGTGTGGGTGTCTGTATATGAGAGAGACACAATGAAGCTGTAAGACGCAGCATGCACATTTGATTTGCATCAGCTGCTTTGCGCGTCTTCTTTAGGCTGAATCAGCACTACATCTCACTCGGAATTGCATTTAACCTTCTGCTGTTAAATCTCTTTTCAATCAGTCTTGTACCATCCATGCCATTTGTGGCAGGCTTTCAGGACGTCACATCTTATCAGTGAGTGGTTAGAGGCCACGTTTGGGAGGGCTAGAGTTGCTGTTGTACCTCTCGTGATGTTTCCTAATACTCTGGAGCCCTGCAGGTATGAGCTTCAAACAGGCACGACTCCGGCGCCTCTGTCTCCACCGACAGAGCAGAGACTGGGACTAATCGCAGTGGGCGCCACGCACCTCAGGAAGGTAGCAATTTTCCGTCATTACCGTTAAATCCCGCTTAAAAGAACCGGATTCCACAGGCCTAATTACAAGGTGTTAATAATAACAATGTAATGACAGTCATTTTAAAGCCTGCCCCAAAACCATAATCCATCGCCCAACTGACTCTCACATTAAAGTGTGTTGTTGCTGCACAGCGAATACTGAAAAGTACCTTGATTGTTATTGATCGCAATTGTGATTACTCCCGCAATTGGCGTGTCAGGTTCTGCGAGTTGGGGCTTGAACTGGGAGCTCTGTCAGCTTTTGGTGAGTGGAAATGCAGCTCTTCAGATGTCACACTGATGCGTTTCATCCGGGTGCTGGATGCTCGGGACAACCCACCAGCGTAATTGCAGGATGGAGTGGAGTTTAGCAGAGGAGGGGGACTGATTTACTTGCATCTTAGGGTTTTTAATTCCACAAAAATACTAGGCCTCTACTAGGTCTCATGCAACATTATGCACACATCCAGGACATCAAGCAGGAGTATTTCCAATGCAACTAAGGGTTTGCAGTCTGCACAGGGAATAAAATACAATTTTGATCAAACCTCGTGAGCTCTTTTCAAGGACCAATCTTCCTCCTGCGTAATTACTGCTAAATGAGGATGATGTGCAGCTGACCTGCTGTGTGGATGGGGGTGTGGCATCACAGGGATACCGTCCAATCGCAAGTCTTCCCCCAACCCCGGGATCAGGACGCGTCATTGGCTGAAAGTCCCGAGTGCCTCCCGAACTTTTCCCAACAACCGATTCTGTCAACTTTCTGACGACCAACACCGACTTTGTCAGGCGCGGACGCCGCGTGTGTGACACAAAAGAAGCGATGCGTTTTCTGGGTTGGAATTAGATATCGACCAAAGAAAGGAAAGGAAAGGAAAGGAAGCATGCCTTCCCCTGGAGACTGGAGGGACGACTGTTCAACGGACGAGGATGTGCAGCCACCGCGGCCGAAGGAGGCGCAGGTGTCGCCTCTGCCCTTCAGCGTGGCGGCGCTCATGTCGGACAGGAGGCCGCTGAATGCGACGGGCCGGAGAGAAGGGAGCGACCCGGACCACGTCCCCCAGCAATTAGTGTCTATCAAATCAGAGCCTTCGGACCGAGGCTGCTGCGGGTCCTGGGGGTCCAGCCCCGTTAAGATGTCAACACCGACCCGTAAGTGATCCGGGCCACGTCTCGAAACATGGATTTATACATTAATGCTTTATGTAATCATCTTACGTCTTTGAGTGCCTTATATCACCCTAGGACCGAAGGAAGGATATAACATGTTTTTACATATAAAAAGTTGGAGGTACAAAACTGTTGGGCCTAAGTCTAATAAATATATAAATCAATATACAGGTTCAGTCCATTTTTTTAAAGCAAATTAATACGCATCAAATGGAGAATAATAAACAATTTGATAAAATAGTAAATTGTAATATAATTCTTAAATATTAATTCTTTTTTTCTTTTTTTTGTGTCTGTTTTAAAGCTGCACCTGACAATATTTTTTCTAATAAATTAATCCGTTTTTTTTAAATCTGATTATTTCATAATGAGTCGATTAATTCATTAGTCTAGATAAACTATGAAAATAATGACAAAAGCCCATCACAATCCCCCAGAGCTTAAGGTGGCAATCAGCTGTATAAAACCCAAAGATAATCAGTTTGAAACAGCAGCAAACTTTTTTAGAAGCAGCACAAACAATTTTACACTGGTTTAGCAGTTTTACAAATTAATTATCAAAATTGTCAAGTAATTTTCTGCCAAACGACTAATGGTTCTTATTCAGTCATTTGGGTATCAAACCAATAAAGTTGTATATTAAAATGAAACTGTAAGTGAAACAGCTTCACGTGCTTCTCATGTCCTGCAGGGCAGCTCAGTCCAGCAGTCTGCCCCCTGAGGAAGCACAAAACCAACCGCAAGCCTCGCACTCCCTTCACCACCACGCAGCTCCTGGCCCTGGAGAGGAAGTTTCACCAGAAGCAGTACCTGTCCATCGCCGAGCGGGCTGAGTTCTCTTCCTCCCTGTCGCTGTCCGAGACCCAGGTCAAGATTTGGTTCCAGAACAGACGAGCTAAAGCCAAGAGGCTTCAGGAGGCCGAGGTGGAGAAAGTCAAAGTAGCGGCTGGCGTTGGGCCCAAAGCTGTGTTCCATCCAGGCTTCTCGTCCTTCGGTTTTCCCCTCAGTGTCAACCTGCAGGCTGGATCAGCAGCACTCTACGGACTGGGCTGCTCGTACGGCCGCAGCCCTGTTCTCCCTGCTGCACATCTGGCCGTGTATGCCTCGCAGGTTGGCCACAGCCTGTTCCACCTCTCCTGAGCGGAAACAGCATTATACAGACATGTTCTGTGGATCTGGGCGAGTGTGTAAAATATAAAAGAGGATAAGAGTGCATCGTGAAGTCATGCACCTTTTTACAAAAGACTTGTTTAAGGGCCTGAAGTGGAGCTGAAGCTTCTTGGTCTTGACTTACAAGGAGAAGTTATAAATGTTTCTGATCTTCTTGTGTTTCCTGGATGATTTTTATCATCATAATTTTTCCCTCTTTAGCCTTGAATATGCAGAGGTATTTTATATTCTGCTCCTCTTAGGATAATTAGAGGATACAATTGGAGAATGACAATTTGGCCAAGTGACACACGCATTTTATGTACGACAGCCCTCGGATTCATTTATATCACGATGCATTATCCACATTAAAAGTTAGTATTTCATGTGTTTGACACGACATTAAAGGTTTTATTTAATGCTATGTTTTGCTCTCTTTGCTTGTTTGCGGCGTACAAACATACATAGTGTTGGATCTCCTCATTTACCCAGGGAGCTAACTCTAGCTTTGCTCGAATGCAGTCGTGCAGTAGATACACAACGTTTTTAATGGTGACTCCTCTCGTGTGCTCCACATCAGGCGCGTTGCTCACCGGTTCTTATGAGTCATGTTTTGTGCCCCCCCCCCCCCCCCACAAATGGTCAGAGCAGTCAGAAAGCGCCACAGTGATAAAGCCTCTTGATCAGATCTCTGTGGTGAACAGACGTGCTTCAGGTCTGTCTGTATCTGCAGTCTTAGAGTATAGTGCTGATAGTTTCCTCCACCCACAGCACTGTGAGCTCCACCAGACTGATTCTTTTGTTGACATTAAGTGTTATGGATCACCTTTGGATGTGCAACACGCTGGATTTTTAGCCCTTGCTCATAACGTGACTGCTCTCATCACTGTGCAGACTCGCCTCCCCTGCTCTACTTTGGGTTTATTGCTTAAAGCATCCAAAACTTGCCATTTTTGGGTTTAGATCCTGTTGAGTCATTTGTGTTTTGCATCATTTAAGCTTATTGATCAATGACACTGAAGCGATCTTAAATGCTTGACATGTATTAAATGTAGAGGGGACTTGCTCTTCAGCTGAATTCAAACTGAAATGTTCCAAGGCAGCGTTGTATCGGACAATAAAAGGTAATTTGCTTTGAGGAAAATGACCCACACACTGCAGCTCAAACAAAGTTTCACCCGCGCCTTGAAGTCATGGCATCCTTTAGAAACTTTAAGTTGACTTTCTAATCAAGAAACCTTTTGAAGTAAGGAAGCTGCGCACGTTGAACCAAAACACATTATTTGAACCACTGAACTATTTAGCTCACTAATCTGCTCAAGAGCTTTACGCTGGAGACTGAAATCATAATACTGTATGGCTGTCTCCACCTCGCATGTATGTATTGTGCCGGTGGATGTTCACCTGGGTGGCCCGAGTGAGGAGGTGTTGCACTCTTTTAATGAATATTTATATAGCCGCGTTTCCTCTTAAAGATGTGAAATGATGTTTTCTGCAAATAGCACACCTCACGTTGTCTTAATTGCAAACATGTGTTTTCATATTGCTCTTGGAAATCGCAGCGTTTGAGATTTCTGTGTTTGATGTGTGCTGTATTTTTAAACTGCACACTTTAAATGAACTCTCCGTCTCTCTGTGAACTTTGTAACACAGCATTAAACCAGGCTGTCCCTGTGCAGTCCCTGGTTTAATTGTCCTTGTCCCTGAATTCTGACTTCAACTCTGCTAAATTATATGTGTAGACCGAATGATAACAGCACAGGGCATTATATGCACTCTCTCTCTCTTTCTCTCCCCTTCTGTAAAATCGGGGAAAGCTTGTTACCATTAGCACATATTTCACAGTCCATTTGCGCTCCTCCATTTTGAAATTAACGTGGCATTAAGTTGATAGTGAGGTCTCTAATGGCTTTGATTGCCCAATAGCCCCAGCCTCCAGTTTCAGATGTCTCAGTGTGAGACGCTGCTGGAGGAAATGGTCGCAGCCCAAAGTGGAGCAGCTGACCTCTGATGAAGAAGAATGAGAGGGCGGCGGCTCTTGTGAATGCATAAATATAAAACCACATAAAAGGAATGAAGACCAGCACAGAATAGACATGCAAATTTGACAAAGAACAACATTTCAGTGGAAAATGTACATTGAGAAGTTATTTAAATACTGACTGAACTCATCTGAGTCTCACAGGCAGAATAGTCAGTGAGGAGGTTTGAAGTCAAGTCAAGCTTTACCTCCTCAGCCAAGAGAGCGAGGTGTTCGGAAGAACTCATATAGGCTTAAAGGTCTATCTCAATACAATACTCATACGCCCATATGCACAGTGAAACAGTTTAAGTTTGCTCTCTCTCCTCCTCTCCACACCTGCCGTGAAGAGATTCCTTCCTTACTTCCTAATGAAATCCAGTCCTCGATCGGTGCAAAAATGCTTTCTAATGTGCAGCTGATGTTCAGCAGTTTGAATTTAACAAATCAAGTGCGTGTCTTCCAAAGTTACGCTCCTTTTAGTACCAAATCCCCTCTTGTGTTTTCTTGCTCAAGTAACTTGAAGTGAATGTAACATATACTGTATGTGCACATATATATATGTATATATATATATATATATATATGTATACAATAAATTTTTTGCATAGAACGAGGACTGCAGATTTTTGCCCCTATTACATTGTAATTTTAGGAGGTGATGTCTTTGGGGATGAGGAGCACTGATTTTAATGTGCATATGGGCATGTGAGTGTTGCTTTAAGACAGGCATGACAAAATGTGAACCTATCCTCTAAATGTCTCCTCTTTGCGTTTATATTCACCGTATCTTTTTTGTTACAGATCTGCCCTCTCTAATTAAGAAATCTGACATTTGTGTATTCACAAACTCTTAAATACCTTTTACGGAGATATAATCATCACATCAGTAAAGCCTTGTTCCGATCTTGCTGTTCTGTCACAAGTCCACTAGGTGTAGCAGCTTCCCATCTGTTGCTGTTGCACTGATTTCAACAAGGCCGCACTGTCCTGACTTCTCCCATATGAATAGAATTATTCTTGGAATTTAAAGGCATTTCAGAACACTTCAGGTAACAACGTATCATCTTTGATAGAGATTTACACGTTACCTAACTTGCAATTTACAGGCCCTTAGATAATGTCTGCTGAATTCATCATGAGTGCCCTAGTGAATAAAAGATGAAAGTCTTATGTGTTGTTCCACTGTGCCATTGGTAGATGGCACGAGTTTAGGGATCGGACGTTTCTAGAGTTCAGTGTTGCAGGGACTGAAGCATTTAGGTCTTTATTCATGCATCACTGCAAAGCGGTGTTGCGTCAGCTCTGCACAGGTCGAGAATTAGGTTTTAAAAGGAATATGGTGCAGTTCTCCTCCCCTCTCTTCGCCTCTCTTTACTGTGATAAACGCAGATGTTTACAATAATATGCAGCCGTCTAATTGCTTCCGTCACGCTGGCATTTCATGAAACATGACTGCATGCAATTCATGAATGCGTTTAATCTGCTGAAGTGTGCTTTAAGGCAAAACAAAGCAGTCAGAGCTATTGTGTTAAAAGAATGAAGAGCCAGTTCGGGATTTGGCGCCGCCCCTCTCCTCTCCTCTCCTGTCCTGTCCTGTCCTGTCCTGTCCCAGCCTGTTAGGCAAAACTGAGATTCAGAGGAACATTTCGCAGGAGCAAAGCTGAGACACAAGCACGTGCGCTCCATCGCACAGAAGAAAAACACTCACAATTTAAGGGATCCCTTCTCGCAAAGCGTGGCAGCAACGTGAGATTTGACAAATAAAAAGAGGGGCGGGTGAGCGTGACAGTAGATTTCCTTTTTTTTTCTACTCCACACACCTCACATGCACAGAGGAGTAAAGCACTGACATTTCTGTTGTTCTGAAGCGCTGTAATTAGAGGACATGCTTTCATCTGGCCTTCAAAGCTGCGGAGCAGGTGTGTTTTCCGCGAACAATCCCCACACTATCCTCCATCTCTGCTGTGGAGTTTCAGGTTCGGCATCTCTGAACAATTTTTTTTTTTATCTGCCCTTCGGTCTCAATTTCATTGTGACTCCTTATATTTCATGTTCATGAGGTCGGCGGTTCTGTTTACAATCATTAATATGATTAGGCACCCAGTCGACCATCACTTTGCTCTTAAGTCAATTTGTGTTGCTGATTTATTATGGCAAAGGAGCGACCTGCACCAACTGGCAGGATTTGGTGGCAGGATTTGATACAGTAAAAAGTTGACACATTCCTACGGAGTCATATCTTTTTCCTTTTTTTTTTTGCTTAACCCAAAAAAGCAAAAGGAAAAATAATTATTCTTTAAATATCCACATTTATTTATTCTTTTATTTATTTCTATTTCCACATTTATTGTCTTATTCTTTCCCAGATTTACTCTTTTTTTTTTAGGTTCCCCACTGGGAGAACTTGATCTTAACGGAAACACACATGCTCAAACAGACACACACAAAGGCAGACCTCGTCCTCTACGCTCAGAGCCATCCCACCTCCAGCAGTTTCTGTCTTTTGTTCAGTTCTTTCATCTGGTTTTCAAGAGACATTTCCCCCAATCAGGCCCGGGCCAAACAACATGACCCATTTAAGCATAAAGACACACCTAAAAGCTTTGGCTTTGAGGTTATCAGACAGAGAGCTTTCTCTGGGGTTATGGCTGGGGTTTTTGTTGTTGTTGTTGTTGTTGTGAAGATCTGGGTCACCGATGGCAACAAGGGGAAGAAGTCATCACAGAAATGAGAACAATACACTACAGGATATTTTTTTTATTTATTTGTGTGTTTATATGTTTAAGCCTTGAAATACACATAACATTTCTCTCTCTCTCTCTCTCTCTCTCTGTGTCAACCTGTGTGTTTAACTGTCTCTTTATCTAACTCTCAACCCTGTGGATTTATTTTATGTTTTTAATTAAATTTTCTTTGTAGGAAAACTGTTCTCACCCCTTACAAACCAGCAGCCTAGTATTCTGTGTGTGTGTGTGTGTGTGTGTGTGTGTGTGTGTGTGTGTGTGTGTACTCCCGTGGAGCTTCTGTTGACCTCTGAGACTAAAGAACAGCATGAAGTTACATATTAGTTACTTTTTATAGTACTGTACATTTGGTACATATTGCCCTCTTTTCTCCTGACGCTACTTCATGGGACACACCAATGTCAACTGAATTAGCGTCTTGCAGTGGAACCCATACATTTCCCCATGGGAGGTTTATATCCCTGCTCCAGCCTCTTCAGCGCAGTGCCATCTGTAGCCTTCACCATTGTCCGTGTCTCCTCACAGATCTGTGTGTCTGCACGGTCTCCTGAGATTCAATGAGTCATCAATCTCCCCCATGGCCTCTATTGTACTGAAGGAGACCTAACCCTCCAACTCTTTCTGGTAACTTAATAATATACTCGCTGACATGAGATATGCGCCCAGATACACACTGAAAGGCTGATTCGTAAAGACACATGCGATGGTGATTAAATTCCACTGAAATCTCGAGTTATATCAAATTACGCAGAAGAGAGAATGTGTCCGCTCTCCGCAGAGGCTCTGTTTAGCTTTCACCGTGTTTCTGTTTTTATTTGACAAACTGTCAAGTAAAGTCTGGTGGCATCACTTTGTGTGATATCTGAAGTTGCATACTACACCATCCAAGTCATTTAAGTTCATCTGTGAAGATGTTTATCTTTTCTGTGGCAGATAAAAGAAGTAAAGGTAAGTCCGCTAGTTTTATCTGTAATGCTGTTGTTTTAGTTGGAGTTAACAGGCTTCAGAATCCAGCTTGAGGTAGTAATTTGGCCCATGTGGTCCATAATGTGACCCCAGTAAAACCTCAGGACTGTGAAAGGCTTGTGCTTAATTTCCATTTTTCCATTAACATTAAAAATGTACACATTAACCAGGTTTAATGCTGGAAAACATGCCCTAGTAGCCACTCTCGTAATGTAGATAATTCAGCAAAGCAGACCTGGCAACCCGTCTGGTCACATTTTGAATTATTGATAAACAGAAGAAGGGGAGCAGACTTCCAGACGGGACAATTAAAGAAGATTAACATAGAAAAACCATCCATGTCCGCTTCCTCTTCTGCACTCTGTCTCCCCAATAAGCCTTTGAAAACAAATCCTAGAGGGCTACAGTGAAGTGACCGTGTGTTTGTTTTACCCCCCTTGTAAGCCGCGCTAGCAGCTCTGCAATCTGTCCGTTGGTTGGTTGGTCGGTTAGTTCCCCATTTTGGTCCAGGCTGAAATATCTCAACAGCTATTGGATGGATAACCATGAAACTTGCAGAGATATTCGTTATCCCCAGAGGATGTATCCTTATGACCTTGGTGATCCCCTGACTTTTAATCTAGCACCACCAGCAGGTCAGCGTTTTCAGTTATTCTGCAAAATATCTCATCATCCACAGCATTGGCACAAGTTTTTACAGACATTCCTGGTTCCAAGACAATGTATCCTGATGGCATCGGTGATCCCCTGACTTTTCCTCTAGCACCACCTTGAGGTTAACATCAAGGTCTTTTGCCATCATCAGTGTAACATTTTTATTTGTCAATTTTTTGGAAGGACTGTTGACGCTCGTTGACGTGCCCACTCGTGGCGAAAGTGCACAGCTACTCATGGAAGCAATCAGTATAATTTCTTTCTCGTGTGTGTTTGAAACTGCTTTAATATAACTTTACTGTTTATTGGTTGATTAGGCTAATGAAGCATATGTGCAATAGTAACCAGATCATGGGAACATTTATTTTTACTTCTAGCAATAAGCCATTTAATTTAAGTGTATTTGGTTATTTGCATTCTTATTACATTTTAGCACCTATGTGTCGACTTTACACCTGTGAGCCTCAGTTGTTGCAATATTGCACTGTTGTGTCAAGATAAAAGACAAATACCTGCATAAATAGTGACATACCCATGAGCCTAAGCTAATAAGCAAATATTAGCACCCTAACGCTATAAAGTGCGATGATATACATTCCACCTGATCAACAATTGTCATTGTGAGTATGTTACCATGCTCATGTTAGCAGTTCGCTGAAAACACCGCTGTGTGCAGCCTCACTGAGCTGCCAGCGTGATTCTTTTTGCTTACGCCACATGATGATACATCTAACGATGATGTAAGCATATTAGCTTATCAAATCACAGCTAATCCAAGCAGTTCATATTTGTAATGCAAACAGAACTCAAAAGGAACCTGAGATTAAGCTCGTAAGGGCATCTTCGGATTAGTTGTGGATGGCGTTTTAATCACTGGATTAATTGTGTTATCCTGCGTTCAGACATTGATGTAGTAAGACACAGCTGAAGAGAGATCTGCCCACTAGCGAGCAGACTCTGCTGCTGAGTGAGCATTCCTAGAAAGTCCGTCTTGTCATGCACTGGAGCTGCCTCACAGGGTTAATATGGCATCTGGGTGGTGTAATGAGGAGACAGTCCCGGTGCTAAGCCGTCAAGCATCCACCTTGCTGCAGCGTCCTTGAGAAACATACTGAATCCCTACCAGACCTCGGGAGAATGTTTACTTCCCTGACCGTTGACCTCTGCGTTGAGGAGCAGCGGGGATTTAAGATATTTCCTATGGGAGTCATATTACATTGTTACGTGCACAGTGAGCCCTGAAGTGGCTTACGGCAGGTCACACCGGTTACAGCAGCATTCGGTCAGCTCGAGAACTGTGAGGTTTGTTTTTTTCCCTCAGCTTCCTGCTTTATGAGCTGTCGTGTAGCTGCTGTATAAATGCAGCAGGCAGATGGCCGTATAAGTGGTGGGCTCTTCTTCTGCTGTGTTAAAATAAAATAAAGTAACAGTTTGTCAGGTAGAGGCCACAGAAAAGCTGTCAGCCGACTGCGTTTCTTTCTCTATGATATCAGTGAAGGTGAGGGAAAAGGCCAGATTTCTCAGACGGTTGGAGTGTGACGCACAATTAGCAGAAGCAGAGGTGGCAGCAAAATGCTTTATTTGGTTCTCTGACTATGACCAAATGAAGGATCCAAAAATCCTCGTTCCCACAGTCTCCCAGCTGTGTCTCTTATGTGTGTTTGTGCGTGTGTGTGCCTGCAAGCACGTTTGCATTTGCTCGCGCTCGCGTGGTCCCATCTGAACTTTCCAGAGGGTGAAAGAGGCCCCTGCTTGACAAGTCCCTTCTTAAAATAGACCTAGTAGTGTGTGCTGTCTGTTTTCCCTCCTATGGAACTGAAAACCCAGTGCAAACCCACAGCCACGGTGCCATCCTGCTGCTGCGATAACGTTTTAGGTGTTGTCTATTCCTGGAGCATGTGAGAGAAGCTGTGTTGCGGCCTGACTCTGCTCTTTAGTCCTGTCTTGTTCTTTGTTCATTATTATTATTACTGGTGCATTGATTCATGCACTGCATCAAACATTAATTGTGGTCACAATAGAATAAGTCACTTTGGCTCCAACATTGACTCAATTTGAAAGTACTCGATTGTTTTAAAATAATAAAAGCACGTCATGTTAGGGTACATATCCTTTGTGAAATGAAGCTCTGTACTCGTCTCCATTCCACCCGCACTTTGAGTTTGTTCTCCCCTAGAGGGAAGATAATGCTTTGCTCTTCATTGAACACTTACTGTTCACAATTACTCTTTTGAAAGAATAAGACCCTCTTGGGCAGCACACTGGAAAATACAAACGCTGCATTTCACAATTTCACGCATTGGCAGAGGAAAGCAACCTGGAGATTTGGTGTTGATGCTTCGCTGAACATGTAACGTCCAAAGAACGGCAGCGTTTTGGCGTCTAAGACACAGTCAGCTCTGTAAAACGGCTGTGTAGAGTTTGTAAAAGTGCCAGGAACACAATCTCAATCTCTTCAACCAGTTTTTAATAAGGCAGCACGGTATCATGTTTTCTTTCACCTTTTTAAAGAATGAAAATTGCAAGCATGTGTTAATTTCACGGATGTACGTTTTTGCCAAAAGAAAACGAATCAAGTCGGTGTTCGGCCGAATGGTAAGTAAGTGATTCTGTAATCAAATTTGAACTACTGAGCCATGAACTGCATAACATCACAGTTAAGCCAGAAAATCACAGCTCTAATTATTGTTGTTATTTTTGTTCCAATTTTAAAATGTACGCATAGATTGATCCTACTGTTAAAGCTGAAGAAAGAGCAGAATTTTAACATGATCTCTCCCTTTTTTATATCCAACTCTTGTACTTATCTCATACTTATAGAACACCACAGCGTTAGAAAAGATTAGGAGAAATATAGCACGGTTGTTTTCTTCCTAAACATGGCCTCTAAACACTTCCTCATGGTATAAATCATGTTGGGTGCAGCCAAATACTGCATATGGCTGTTATTAAGACAAATAAACAGCGGGCGCCACTTTCAGTGTCTTTCAGTGTCTTTCTGAGGCTTAGTGTTAGTTCCTTCGGGGAGAATGGACCGTGGATCTGCGTTAAAGCTAGTTTCTTTCTAAACTCTCAAGCAGTCCTTCTCTCCCGTCGTCCTTATCTCCCGCCCCTCTCCTCCTCCCAGCGCTCCCTGTCTCTCTGCTGGGGATGTTTGTTCAGCTTGTCACTGCACCATCACTCGAGTGGGATGTCTGTTGCTGAGTGGTCTTCTGTACTGCCCTCCCGCTCTGTTAATCCCCATTTCAGATTCACAGAGCAGAACCTAAAAAAGAAATTTTTTTTTACTTTTGTATTCTCCCGGGAGTCTCGGGCTATGGTTCTAGTCAGTGTTTACACCACCCTGCCCTGTCTGTTTTTCTACTCCTGCCAGACCTATTCTAATCAGTGATTTACTGTATAATTACAAAACACACACATACACTATATGGACAAAAGTATTTGGCCACCTACACATTACACCTACAGGAGCTTTAATGACATCCCATTTCAAATTCATAAGGCATTAATATGAAGTTGGTCCCCTCTTTGCAGCTATAACAGCGTCCACCCTTCTGGGAAGGCTTTCTACAAGATTTTGGAGCGTGTCTGTGGGAATTTCTGCCCATTCATCCAGAAGAGCATTTGTGAGGTCAGACACTGATGTTGGACAAGAGGGCCTGGCTGCCATGGGACTGAATGAAACACCTGAATTCAATGATTAAGAGGACTTTTGTCCATATAGTGTATATATTTATATATATAAATATAATATTACCACCTTTCACACAACCCATGAGCAATAAAAACAGTCTAATGTTAGCCTAATGTTAGACCCAGGCACTTCAAATCCCTTTTTGCAATGCATTGTGGGAGTGTAGCGTCTACCAGCAGCACACTGAGAAAAACAAGCAGATTTATTGACACGTTCGAATTTACTTAATTTGGTCACTTTTCCTCTTTTACTCATTAATACTCTAATAATGGAACTGAGCCACCACTCTGGTCTGGACCAATGACAGAGACACAGTTGGCTGTCATCATAACCTCAAAGTAATTTAACCCCGTTTCTGGCCTGAATACTCTCCTTTGATCGACGTCAAGACAGCGTCCACCAAACTTCACTCTCTCTGGGCTCACAGCAGGTTCCACACTCCACTATTGCACGTTACCCTGAGTCTGCTACACTCACAACTTCCCCTCACAAAACAATGGCAGGTAGGAACTGAAAATACTCTCAGGCAAAAGTGGAACATGAAATAGCAACTTAAATGTCACACATAAATAAAATAATGGTTCAAGTATAAATGTACCCAGTATACTTTAAAGTCTGTGTAAAAGCACATTATACATGTTAGAAAACCGAATTTACTTAATTGTGGAGATATGAAGAAGTTAAACTGTTTTTCACCATCTTGTGTTCAGGATTTGTTTGGACGGGCCTGAAATCATGGCTCGATGATGCATATCCTGAGCATGACCAGTCCCCTATAACTAAAAACTAGAGCTTTGTGCTGCTGCGTTAGCTCGCTGAACGAGAGCGGCTCTCACTCATTCTGTGGCTCAGTGGTACAGTGAAGTTATCTACCAGCGCCTTCAGTGGACACGCCCCCGGCGTTTTAGAGCAGAGAACACTGCTCATTTTTCACGATTTTGAAACCTAATGTTGTGTACCTGGTGATTTTTATTAAACATTCAAATTTTGCAGGGTGGTCAATAACACATTTTTCTGTGGTGTGATAAACACATATTTATTATTGCTTTACACAGACCTTATTAAGCAGGATAAATTTGTATGGTGAACATAAGGTACTTAAACGTGTTTTTTGAGCTGTGAACTAAATGATCAATGCTGGTGTTTATATTGACATTTGTTACCAAATTTATAAAAATCATGGGTTGAAAATGGGTGGACATGCAATCAACTATTTTAAATCAGCTCTGAACCTGCAAGGCCAGTGCTGATATAGCGTAAACCAGTTGGGACCTTCCTACATCATGAAATTGATATGAAAAAGACTCTTATAAGTGTCAGTCAGTCTCCCTCGTGTCCCCTGACGCACATACTAACAGATTTTGAGGGGGAGTTACACTTTAAGTAATTAAAATATAGTACAAATGTAATGTGTGCAGTAGCTAAGGATACACTAATAAAATGTAATATTGTAAAGGTGATCTTGTTTGTACCCAAACAGACAGCTAATCAAGATCTGATTACCAAACCTTTTCAAACTTAGTCAGAGATGGAGTTGTGGCCATGTGAGATTACAATATCTTCAGCAAGCGAAAGAAGATTTTGACACATTTTCATGAAATTGCATGAATCACCACCTCATGTGGGTGTTCTAAAACAATGATTAATTTCATTTTCGTAACTAGTTATCTAGATATCTCTCTAATGATGTATAGTGTTTCCCAAGCAACCTTTGGCAAACAAGCATCACTTGTCATATACTTGATCTGTAAAATTCATTCAATAACGCCTCTTTGAGAGGGATTGAACCTCAGTCGTATGTAGAACTATAACAGCAGAGTCTGAGTGCTGGTATGGCATCAGCACCTATGCTCTCGTGGTCAGCCATGTTTACTAGCACACTCTCAGGCATCAGCTATCTTAAGCCGAGGTGGATAGGACAACTATCTCCCGGTTTCCCTGCATAGTAGACAGTAATCACTCTGTTGCTCTGTCAGTTCCTGCTGCTGATGTTGTTGCTCTTAAAGACATAAGACACATCTGCTCTCCCCCACAAGCTGGCTGACTAGCATTCGCGTGGTCGCAATTCACCCATGGGGCATCCTACCAGTGCGAGCATTAACATTGGCATCATTAATAGCACGACCTCCACTCTGAGCTGTCTCTGCCAGACAGCAACTCTCTCCAGCTAAGCCGCCGAGAGTGGCTGGAGTGGACATCAACCCTGTTGAAAACAGCATTCATCGGCCAGCCTCATTATTCACCCGGCTTACTCTTCATTGTATAATTTGATATGCCTTCACTGGCTCGGCTTAGCATTCATTCAACATGCTTTGGTGATGTTTTCTACTCTGCCTCATTGACAATCCATGAGGGGTGATATGGGAAATTATGCGGCCAATACATCAGACCTGTTTTTACTTCTCTGGAGGATATGATTGGGGGTCAAATCTAGCAAGGTCAACTCATCCCCATTTATGGCTCATCTCCATCAGAGGTCACTCCATGACACAGTATGACACTGTAACTGTGTCAGTTTTTCGAGGGATTATATTCTCTAATGTTTAGTTAAGATGATTTAGAGGTGAGGGGACCAAAATAACCTTCAAATGTAACAAACAAAAAAAAACAGATGAAGGGGCAGCAGCTTTAGAATATAAAAGAGAGGGTGGAGTGAGATGTGAAACAGCTGCTATGTTCTTCTCATAAAGAAGCCTGTTGCTTCTACTGTACAGCATCATCTCTTGCTCTCACTCACTCTCACTTCCTGCCTCTTGCAGACGGGAAACTAATTAAAGGGGGGAAAAACTGATTTAATAGGCGAAGCGACGTAATGCATCCATACAGACCGGCAAAGGTCACTGGATGGTTTGATGAGTATGTAAATATTGTGAATCATATGATCTGGCCGTCACAGCCACTGGAACTCTCCACCACCATCATGGAAACACCAAATGCATTTTGGTGTTCTCCTCCCCCCAGCAGAGTTTCAGAGACTGGCTGGGTCTATGTTAAAGCACTGCTTAATGCATCTGTGTATTCAAATCTATATTTCAAAGTGTGGAAAAGGAGAGTCCGGACGCCCCTCATTGTTGTGCCCTCCCCCTCTGTCCTCTCTTATAATTATTTTTTTCATCTCTCTCTCTCCATCTGAAAAGCCCTCTGTGATCCTCCGTTCTCCTTTCCCAGTAGTGGGGTCAGAGGGCCTGTCCTCTCCGCTGGAGCCAGTTGGAGTGACGAATGGCAGCACGGCACCGCCAGCGGCCCGCAGCACAAACAGCAAACGGTGCGAGGGAGAGGAGGAAGTGAGCAGAGGGGTGTGATAAGAAAGAGAAATGAAGAGCAAGAGCAAACTAGGAAGAGGATTGGAGGGGCTTGCTGCAAAGGACGAACACTAAAGGTCAAAAGATGTGCAGGGCGATCTCCAGCAGAGGCTTCTGTATCTATTTTTGAAGCACTGCTTGAGCAAGCCCATTGCTGAGAGCATATAAATGTGTTTGCACCGTTTTTTAAATGTACTCTGAAGTTTACAAAGATAGCCTCTTTCAACACATTCCCCCTGGATGAGTAAGCGGTGTTGCAGCAGTGGCCTGGTGTGTGCTCGTCTTGCTGACCTCACCCTTCTCCATCAGTTGAAAATGAATATAGAGCACCTTTTTACCCCGCCAAGGAGAGCGGACATGGACAAACGGAGCGACAGCCTTTTGTCAACGTGCATTCGTGTCTGTCAGCATGCAGCACGTGTTGACGCACTTTGGCTGAAGCCTCCAACACGCTCACTCTCAATTGTGCTTATCTTGGTGTCATGCGAGGTGTTTAAAATGCAGTAGACGCTAGTGCAATTATGATAGCTCTGCCAGTTGTGAATAATACATATTTAATGGAAAGTAATACAGATTGTTGCAAACTGTTTAATTGCATTTTAATTCCCCGAGATCCCGCATGAAGAGGGAGAGAGAGTGACGAGGAAATAATTAACTTAAAATCCACTTTCACATGACCAGGTGTGCCTAGCTATAAGCGCGCAGCACGTGGCGGCAGAGGACACTTCATTATGGATGTGACAGCAGTCTGACTTTGGTGATACTGGTGGGTTATGTGATATTTACAGCTTCCTTTGAGTTTCTTTTTTACGTTGCCACTGCTTGAGACTTACATAAGACTCTGTCTGTCTCCTTGCCCCTTCCTTTCTCTCTCCCTGTCTCAGCAAATCATTTCCCCAGGGCCAGTCATTAGCATCATCTGAGGTTGCCACGTCTGGCATCTCTTCCCCGATGTGCCAATCTAAAAAGACAGTATCACAAGCTTCACTGGAACAAAAAGATAGCGAAGTGGAACCAATCCTGTGTGTTTACGGAGTGCGGCTGACATTGCGAGGACTCTGGGTTGGGCGCTGGAGCAGGTGATAGTGGCGCTGCATCACACGAGCGCACACACACACACACACACACACACTCTGTCGTGTCGCCACCTCAGCCATCACTCTGAATGATGTCAGTCAAATTAATTGCTGTTCCCTTCCCGTGGCACGCTTGAGGAGGTTTCACAGAGGCAAGGACAGTCCGGGGCCCAAAGAAAGCAGGCTTTATGGGACAACTGTGTGTGTGTGTGTGTGTGTGTGTGTGTGAGACAGAGAGAAAGAGTTATCATCACAGTATTGTTCATGTTTCACACTTTCACACTTTTGCATATTTCTAATGAGCATAAACTTAATTTGATTAAATAAAATCTGCCCTCTAAATCTTTTGAAACTTGCAGTTTAATGAGAGTCGCTCATCTCTCTTTAATCACTTTAAAGGGTTTGTGGAACAAGACATAGCATAACTGTTTTACAATTAAATTCATCTCATTCAGATTTTGCAGGTACAGATGTTCATTAGCTCTACTAAACAAAAACTTAATTCCAATTAAACTTATATTTTGATCTGACTTGATTTGATAATTTTAAGAAATAGCCGGCAGGAAGGAATGCAAAACATAATCCACCACACGCCCTTGTCGCTGCTCTGCTCTCCCTACCTCAATCTCCTTCTCACTTTTCTCACCATTTAAGCATTTGTATAGATTAGGGTGGGCAAGTTCTCGTGGCAGGTGCATCCTTAACATACAAAGTTACTGAACCACAGATAACTCCTCCAAGATTCGTGTTTAGCTGTTTGGTATCGTTTCAACAGTTCGGCCGATCATTTGTGGGTGAATAACAACTGTAGTGCAATGAATGATGGAAACAAAGCCAACAGTGGGGATAAAGAGGTGCCACAGCGTTTGCTCTGCGTTATTCTTCCAGGCTATTCACAACTCCAGATTGGCCCTTTCACTTTGCTAATGATAGCAATACATCACCACACCGAACAGACACATGGACAACCAGAGTTACGTGAGAGTGAAATTTTGGATGTGAGACACAGCTGGTTTTTGGTCTCTGGTGTGAAATGTGCCTCAGGAAGTTTGATCCGTGGAGGTCAAAGCTGTAACGGCCGATCACACGTACGCTACACGATGAATTTCACGAGAATGGACAAATACACTTTTATTAAGCTGTGTGTCGAGATATTTCTACGCCACTGAAGCAGATGCTGCACAACTGTTTCCTTCCAATGGGTTATAGCATTATGAATGTAGCATAACAACATGTATTCACTGGTCAGACATCTATAACACCTGCAAATCCCAACAAGGTCGTTGTTAGCCAAGTACAAACACCTACAGCTTTTGTTCGTGTCATGAATGCTCCCTGTAGCTTACTGATGAAGCAAGTAAATAAATACAGTACACCAAATTGGAGGTAACTGTTCATGATGATGATGATGGCAATGCAACCTGTTCTTCTTATTCCACCATGCAGTTCTTCACTTTACAGGATAATTCCTGTGTCTTATTTTCATAGTTTTGGCCATCATTTCTATCAGCCATGATAATATTGTACTCACAGTCAGAGGAATAGTTTGACATTTTGGTTGAATAAACGTATTCACTTTCTGGACGAGAGTTAGATGAGAAAATCAATACCACCATATTTGTCCATTAAATGGGAAGCTACTGCCTGGAGATGGTTAGCTTAGCTTAGCATAAGGACTGGAAGCAGGGGGAAACAGCTTGCCTGTCCTATGTCCAAAAGTGAAACCAAAACAAAAGCGCACTGGCGCCTCTGAAGATCACTAATTTCCTCGTTCTATCTTATTTGATTGATCCGAAGCGTGAAAAACAAGACGTTGTGGTTTGATGTAGGGTTACGTGTGGGACTATTTCTCGATGGTGCGCAGTGACTTCCTGGAGTCTTCTTGTCCCTGTGAGGTTGCGTGGCCCTCCGTGAAGTCTGGCATTTTACAAAAATTATCAAACTATTTCTTTAACTGCTGAGATCTGGGAGCACAGTGACATCGATTAAAAGATGTGTGAGGAGACAACGGATACAGGCAGTCAAAAAACCTGATCACAGGTTACAAACAAACCCTCAGCTTAGCCGGGCGAACCGTCAAAATGATTACACGAGCTGAACACCAATCACAGTTTACAGACTGACTTCCTCCTTCCATTTGACCTACTGTACTTAATTTAGTTGCTACTTCTGTTGAGGATTACTTCTGTCCAAAAATGGGAAATTATAAAAAAATGTGTTTGAAATCAAACTTCACATTGCCTACATGCAACAGGCAGCGCTCACTCATAATATGCATTGCCAAATCCAATCCATTGCATACTATATAATATAGAAAACAAGTGACCTGTAATGAGAGGAAGCATTTTAAATTTGGAAAATCATGGATAAGGTTAGAGCAGGTTAAGTGTATTACAGTGATGTTAGCTCATCACTCAAGTGAGGCAGCATCGAATGAACGGAACGTTTATTCTACAACACAGTTTAGGATAAGGTTGATGTGTTGTTGAATTCATGCAAATAAATTACCTGTTAGTTCTAATTTTTTCTAATTTAAATGTTTTGAAAGAGTGACAGCCCTAGTGCACGTCACACAGTTTTCTTGTGCTCACTTTAGGTTTTGCCTCCGAATAAGGTCGCATCAATAACCTGGCTAAACTGGGTTGGTTTACAGCTGGTCTGATCCTCTTGCTGCTCGAGTTTCTTGCCCTGTCGGATTTCAGTGTGGTGATGTCAGTGTTCCCAGTTTTTGGCAATTACTTTAGTGAAACAATGCTATTATAGCCAATAGGAAAGATAGCCAGGCCTATAAAAATGTTGTACAAACCAAGATTATCCTTTAATAATTCTCTTTAAATAGCAAATTAAAAGTAATATGCCTGAACACAATTCAGTCAGTTACAATTCTGTATCAGCCTCTGAATAAGCACGATAGTCACAGACACTGCAAGTCAAGTGAAACCTTTGTTTTAGGCCTTTGCCTTTTCCTCCGAAGAGGTCATCAGCTGATGTTTATGAAAAATACAGGACACATAAAGTGATATGAGACACTCAAAACACTTTCAAGCAGTGAAACAAATAATTTATGAGTAAATTTGGTTTAAAGTTATAAAGATTTCACATTTGGATGAGATATAAATAACAATTCTGATCCAGTATCGGCAATGAGATGTGACCTGCAGTATGACAAGATGATTTTTCATGTCTTATGCCGTTTACTTCCAAAAGAAACTCGGATCAGGCGTTCAGTGTCCATTTCTCACAACATTAATGGATCAAGCCTGATGTAAGAAATCCAGTCTGTTTTCATGTGTGGATGTGATTTACCTCCGTGTTCATCTATGTAGAAACATGATTTGGTCTGACGCTGTACTGCTGGAATCCTTGCAGAGCACAGGATGTTAACGTAATGAGTAACAAGTATGCCTGTGCTCTGTCATGTAATTTGTTGTAGTCTGCATTCTGGTTGCTGCATTTACACTGTATTTGCGGGAGCTTGTTGTGACAGTCTTTGTTTTGTGTACGTGTGTGTGATGGTATTGAAGAGGGCAGTGTCTGACAGCATTAGGATGTGTGCTGCCCAGTCATGGGATTATCTATCCCAGGGGCGTGTCAGCACCGCTGCACTCCCAGCTCCCTGGCACAACAGCCAAGAGTCTTAATCTCAATCCCCAAATCCCCTCTCCTCTTTCTGGAGCTCCTTCCATTTAGAGACCGTGTTGCGACCACGGTGAGCACGGCAAGCTCAATCTGACAGTCTGCCCACAGACGGGCCACTCGCATGACGCAAACACGGGTACATGTGGGGTCACGTACCCTTCAGTCACACCAAGAGTCAGCACAGAGAGCAGCGTCCTCGTTTTGAAGTCGGTCAGACCGGCCTCTACAGGAACGCTCGGACTCGTAGCATCGAGGATGAGTCAGTGCTGAGAGAGAGCCATGAGTCATTTCTTGTTTAGACTGACCGTCTCTATGTTGTGGCCTCCTGGATACAGTCTGTGGCAGCCCAGCAGGATGGAGAAGGCCTTGCGGAAATCTGCATTGAAGGCATAGATGACGGGGTTGAGGGAAGAATTAGCCCAGCCGAACCACACGAACACGTCAAACGTGGTGGGGCTGATGCAGGGGAAAGCCTCCCCTCCACTTGACTGCTCGCAGAAGGGCACTATGCAGTTGAGGATGAAGAATGGGAGCCAGCAGCATACAAACACCCCCATGATCACTGACAGCGTCTTCAGCACCTTGGTCTCCCTCTTGAACGTCATTTTGAAGGAGCTCTCGGACTCTGCGATGCTGGAGCCTCCGCCCATGCTGTCGTGTCTGTTCTTGGCACTTTCGGCCGCTCGCTCCAGGGCGGAGATCCTCCTGATTTGTTTGTGGGCGATGCGGTAGATCTGGGTGTAGGTGGCCACCATGATGGCCACAGGGATGTAAAAGCTTATGAGAGAGGTGGAGATGGCGTAGGTCCTGTTCAGGCTCGAGTCACAGTTCTCTGGGCTGCGGTAAGACGTAACGTTTAAACCTGAAGAGGCAGAGGACCCAGCGAGAGGGGTGTAAGATTTTGTTTGGGCCTTGTGCCAGTTGAGCTGCACCGGGATGAACGAAATGAGCACAGACAGCGTCCAGGCCACACTGATCATCACATAGGCCACTCTGGGTGTCATCTTCCTTTCGTAGCGGAATGGGCTGGAGATGGCCCAGTAGCGATCCAAGCTTATTACACAAAGGTTCAATATGGACGCCGTGGAGCACATAATGTCAAAAGCCACCCAGGTGTCACAGAAGGAGCCGAACGGCCAGAACCCGGCAATCTCTGTCACCGCCTTCCACGGCATCACCAAGATGGCGACCAAGAGGTCCGACACGGCCAGCGAGATTACGAAAAAGTTGGTCACTTTGGAACGTAGATGTCGAAACTTGGTGACGGCGGCGCACACAAGAGTGTTTCCCAGTAAGGTGGTGAGGATGAGCAGCGACAGGAAGCAGCCAGTCAGGACGCGGCTCGATGGAGCCTCGTCCAAAAACCCACTGTCAATGACTGTTGAGAAGTTCATGAGCTCCATCCCTGAACATGTGCCGGTTGGGGAGTGTCCATTTAAGTCATGCTGAAGAGTTGTGCTACATTATATCCACGGGACTAGAATTTGTGAGGCTTCTGTGCTGCGGCCTTGCAAATAATAAAATAATCTCCATCATTGTAACTTCTGATAAATGAGTGAGATGTTTGAGGCAAACCCTCTCTGGGCCTGACTTGGTAAATTAGATTTGACATCATTTGAGCTGCAGTGCTGAAGAGGTCGTGGTAACTTAATTCCTCGGTGTAATGACCGTAGTCATGAGCTCTTCTCTCTGCCCTGTCTGTGGGTCCCAACCAGCTTTCATTTTAGGAATCCTCTGTCTGCTGACTTAAGTCACCAGCATCCCTGTGGATTACAGAAATTAATTATATAACATTGGATATATATGTATTCATTTAGATATTGTCATAAAAATGCAACCTTGGTTAAAATATCATTTTTATTTTCCCGTCTCCTTTATGTAAGCTCTGATTATACACAGGCCTACTTGTGTATGTCACATAGGCTACCCGATTACACTGTGTATTGCCAATGACGCGATTTTAAAGAGCACATATAGGTCAGAGCAGGGTTTTCCCCTGAGCTCATTGCAATTATTAAGGCCTGACTAATCAAGAGGCACAACTTCCTACCCCCCCAAAAACATATTACCACTTGAATCCTAATCGTCATACCCACCTCTGAATCACCGCGACGCGCTCAGCTGTAGTTTGAGTTTGATTTTTCAAAATAAATGTCCCATCGCTTCCAGTAAGAGCCCCAGCGCGCAAAGTCCAGCCAGCGGCGCGTCCAGTCTCCACGTCCGACGGCAACCGAGCCCGAGAACAGTCCGAGCAAAACATCCCCACACGCATCACCCGACGGGCTCCGCGTCGCCGGCTGATGTTCGCGAGCAACAGCAGCACAACAAACAGCGCTCAGGTGTCAGTCAGCCGTCACCGCTCCGGCTGCGTCCTCCTGCAGCCTCAGCGCGCCTCCGCTGCCAGCATCCCGGAGGCTGTGCGCTCCGGCGCCCTGACGCCGTCCCATTCAGGAGAAAGTGAAGTGGGATTGAAAAGCATGTGACCGTGGCCCTTTTGGCGGCCGACCGCGCTGTTCCGCCCAACGGCGCCGCAGGTTAACACCTGGCTTGTCATCTTGTGCAGTTTAGAGGTTTAGAACATAATAATCCCACCTGCTCTGCAGATCCGCAGCGGCGTCCTCTTAATGTGACCCGGTTAAATCCGCACCGGGCTGTAGCGTAATTAAATTAAGAAGCGGGTTATGAAACTGGGTTAGGACAAGGGCCAAACATGCAGGGCCAGCGGTCGCTGAGGCCACCTAACGGAGAGAGGGAGCAACTGCGTGTCAAGCTGGTGGGGCATAAAGGATTTGAATGAAGAAGAGATTTCATGAAAGACAGGTTTATGCCCAGACAGAAGATTAGATCAGAAGCTCACATTCTTCATCCACTGGTGTCAGAGCGTTCATGTGCAGGCCCAATGTCACCTTCAGTCGCAGTCATCATTTCTGTCTGCTCTGGCCGATAAATCGTGCAATGCTTGTAAAACTCCTGCCAATGTCTGCCAGCATGCCTGTAGTTCTTTGTTTTTTTGTTTGGATTTTTTTTCCCAGTTCAAGCTGGTATGGCGCATGCAGAGAGTGGGATGCAGAAACAGTCGTGACAGGCCAGCTGTAACCTTACAGTGATGTAAGTCCTTCTGACAGGAGGAAGAGAAACAGCTTTTACCCTTTTCCATCACAAACATCCACAGTATAAGACGTTTAATGGTTGGGTTAAAGCCACGAGATTGCACGGAATAAATAAAGAAGAAGAAAACATACTCAATGATGCACAGAATAATTAGCCTTTTTGCCTTCCTGTAATCCTTAATCCAAATTATACAACAATAACCTAATTACAGCAAACACTAAATTTGTAATATAGTAATATTGAATATTTAATTTTTAGATTATGTCAAAGACATTATGCATATTGAGCCCTGTTTTTATTGTTTGTTTGGTTTTTAATTTGTCGATGTATTTCTAAGTCTAAAGATGGAACACTAATCATGAACTATTTTGATGATCAGTTAATATTCGATTGAGTTTTGGATTGTTGTCAGATATAATGACATATTTGAAGACGTCGCCTCGGTCTCTTGGAAATGATACTGTACATGTTTCATTGTTTTCTGATCTTTCATTAGTAAAACAACTCATGGATACCTATATCCAGAAAAGCCAACGACAATACAGTTCAATGCTTTTTCTTAAAAAGTGCATTAAGCTCCAGAAAACTCAGCCGCTCCACCACGCTCCACAGGGAAGATAGCGACAGCTACTAGCGAGGATGGTGATTTATATGGGTGAAACCTTTATGGGAATAGTTCGACATTTTGGGAAATATTTTTTCTTTCACAGAGTTAGATGAGCAGATCGATAGCACATTTCATATTTGTCCATTCCACATGGGGCTACAGCCAGGAACCAGCTAGCTTAGCTTAGCATAGCACAAAGGCTGGAAACAGCTAGCCTGGCTCTAACAGATTATACCTTTTTTGTTTAATCAGAACAAAAACCAAACTCACTTAATATAACCCAGGTATAACCACAACTTTTTGTTTTTGTACTTGGACAGAGCCAGGCTAGCTGTTTCCAGACTTTGTGCTATGCTAAGCTAAGCTACCTGTTTCCAGTCTTTATGCTAAGCTAAGCTAACAGGCTGTAGTCATGCACTGAACGGTCAGACAGGAGAGTGGTATCAATCTTCTCATGAGTGCATTTCTCAAAATATCAACTATTCCTTTAACTTCTTTTAAGTGACTCTGTCGCTTAATCAAGTGTTTCACATGTCAGCTAATCACTATCAGTGCTCTGCCTACCACTTCCCTCCAAAGATCATGTCATTTCCTTGTCTGTTTATTATGATCGTGTGTTGATTGTTGTCATTCCGTATGTGCTTAATTCTCTCATAAAAAAGAAAAGATGGTGTGTTCTTCACCTTTTCCCTGGTCTTTTTCTGTGATTCAAACTGTGAGTGCTGCCTTGCTCGGAGGACATCAAAGGCACAGCAGCTGGGCAGTTTCGAGAGGGTAAAGGTTGGAGGTGAGACTACGGCAGGGAGGTAAGCTGAGGTGCACTGTGCCTACTTCAGAGCGTCTCTTTCCACCTGCCTCCCGCTCTGCTACTCTTCGGTGTTCAAAGTTGCAGCTGCTGCTCTTCCAACTCGTGTCCCATGCGGCTCAAAGGCTCTCGTGCTGCACAGAGGCTGCTGCGTATACTGTGAGCATTTCTCAAACCTGCCTAATCTTCCTCTTCTAACAACATAACTAGTCACTGAGTGATTTACTCTCTTCAGACACTAACATGTGACTAAGATGTGCAGGAACAGATAAGGCAAACCACAGCTGCAGATGCAGCTTTAAATTTTCCAAGATCTCCTGTTCAAGTCATGACAATCCTCTGCTTTCAGTCTGGAAACACACAAGTGCTGTGGGTAAGATAGCCGAGAGCAAAACGGACTGTTTAAGGAACCATGTTAGGAAACCCTCAGGCCTCTCTCTGCGCTACTACGCGTGTGCGTGTGTTTGCCAGCTGTAACCAGTTGCCAGTTTGTGTGAGAACACAGCCCTGCATATTTATCAGTCATGCATATCTACACATTTGTATGAGTGTCTGTGTGTTTCTATGTGCTGGCATGCAAGCCTGTCAATTCTCACAGCTCTTCAGATGGGTAGAAGAGATAAGAGAGAAAGTGATTCTCTTTAGCGCTCTCTTTTTTTTCTTTCTTTTTTTCTCTCTCTTGCTTGTAAAGTCACTTCTATCATGCTTTCACAGTGCACTTTACACTAAATTTTAACAAATCCACCCACCAGCCCTAACCCCCTTACCAGCCATGGCACAATTTATACAGAGTGAATTCATTCTTTTTTTTCTTTTGACATCCAAATAGTGCAACATTGCCTCTTTAAACATACCAGCAGTCCAGTGAAGGGTTTACAAATACTCAGGGAGAACAAATTAAGAAAGTAGTTGATTTATTTGCTGACAGTAACAGAATATTTTTGAACTGACATAATGTCCTTCACATTGTGAATATTACTTTGCGTCATCCAGTCTGCTGAATACATCATATACAACGTCTTTATTTGAATACAAAATAAATTAAATGTGAAATAAATAGATTTAAATTATAATCATAAATACATAAATACCATTTTTTTAAATTATGAATTTGAAACAGCATAAAAAATTATATCTAATACATTAACTGGTCATATGTGTAATTTAATTTTATGTGGAAACGTTAACTGAAAATATCAAATCAGGATCAATTCAAGCGGTCCTGTATAAAACACAAAACATGCTAGATTTTTCGTCTTCATGCTGATTGGTTCAGTTTCATGAGGAAAGTAGTGTACGACTTAAAAGGCAGCAAAGTCTTTTTCTTTCTCATTTTGCAATCCTGGTTCTGGAAGAATAACAGAGGGTTCAGGATTATGTCTCATCATGAAAGCAACTACTGATAAAGTAAACAGTAAGAACTCAGTATCTGTCAAGAAATCACACAGGCACATTTTTGTTGGCTCACCTCTTTTTGTGGTTCCATACTCCCGAGATTGGCCTTAAGTTCTTTGAGAATATCCTTGATTTTTACATTTGACTTCACATCATTAAGAAGGCCCCCCAGCTCCCTGACAAAAACACCCACACAGAAAGACTGCAAAGGAAAAAGTACATGGCCCTGTCATTATACTACAAATAAAATGCATGTGTCATCATGAACTGAGCTCAACATAGCCAGAAGAGCAACAAACTTACCGCATTCTTGTTCATATTTAGCGATGGCACCTTCCCCTCGTCTGGCTATAGGGACAGAGCATTTATTTGATTAATGTATTGAGCACTGGATATTTGAAGCTGCATGTTATGACATCAACAGTCATTGAGCGTGAAGTGTTTGACATCAAACACATGAGGGTGCAGCCACGGTGTTGAATGAAAGTGTTAAATGAAAGAAGGTGCGATAATACCAATGCATTATACTTACATATATACTTCTGTTGGCTCTGTGGTGTTTGTGGAGTTCATTTAGTCCAGCTATCATCTCGTTGTTCAAGTTCCAGTCTGAGTTAAAACTGTAGCAGAGATGCAACAGGACACCAAGAGCAAACACGCACTTTATCATACTGCAGCGTTGTCTCTCTCTCGCTCTCTTTAACAGCTTTTTCTAGTTGTTAAGTTTGAGTGCTGATGTGATCGGTCTGCCCATTCTTTATATGTACAGAAGTCAGCGAAGAAAAGGAAGTGACTGATGTCATCGTTAGACACCTACCTGGAAATGTTAATGCATCATCTCAGTGCTTTCTGCAATGTAATGTGCAAGTGGAACTTTGTGAATGCACAAGTCAAGCCATTTGAAAAATCTTTTATTGAAAAATATCTGACCTTATGGCAAAAGATTAAGAAACCACCGCTGACTATCTTTCACCAGAAGAAGAACAGGTACTGAAGCACCTCTGTTGAGGTGAACGAACCTGAATGAACAATCTCGTTTCACTGCAATGTTTTAGAAGACAATCTGGTCTTGAGGTAACAAAGTGCTGTTACCTTAAGTTAACCACTTTGCGTGAAATAAAGAAAGCACAGTATTTAAGAACTGTGCACAAATGCAAACAGAAGAGGCCTCCATTATTCTGTTATGAGCTGTGTGATGGCCACATCTGCAGCCACACAACGAGCGTAGCTACGGTAACCCCATGCCCGGTAACACATTAGATAAACTTGTCGCTATTTTGGTTAACTACATTATACAGATAAAAACAATAACCACATAATTTAGAGTGGAACATATTCATGGTTTATTTTTATTTGTTATTACAATAATCCGCTTTTATGGGCCGGAGATATTGTTTATTTTTGCGAATTGTTTAAGTAGTTTTTGGGTAAATAAAATCCGGTTTTGTTAAATTACACCTTGTGCCCTCATGCCTTCCTGCTCGGTCACTCACAAGCTGTTAATTGAAATGTATTGAATACAGTAGTCACAAATAGTGAGATTTTGAAGCTGATAATGTTACATTTTGAGGTTAGGTTTAGCAGTATGCTACTGTGTTATATTGCATGGTACAGTACATTTCCTGTGAATATATAAAACACACTATAACACTTCTTCCTTTGTTGCATTATACTGTAGGACGTTTCTGTCATTCTGTCCAGGATTGGAGAACGTACGACTTAGGAGACTGAAAAACAGAACATTATCATCTTCACAGCATCCCTGTTGTTTAGTCCACGGGGTGACGCAGTTTACCCATAAATATTCAATGAGTGGTTGTACTTTTTTGTCAAGTGGACTGTCCAGTTAAAAGCTTCCGAAATAGATCCGTTTGCTGTAATTTCTTTAAAACATATATGATGGTAAACACCTCTGCTAACGACTGGTCAGTGACCTCACGATCTGTTCACATGTCTCAAAGTGTTGTGAATGTCAATTGGTCAATATTTTAAGGTCTTACTGCAAATATTATAAATGTACCACATCCTATGAATTAGGTCTACGCACTTACCAGTAGACCGATTTTTAAACCGAAACCACGACTGCAAATGTGTCTTTGACCACAGGAAGCTCGATCGAGAGCAAAATATAACACGTTCTTAAGAGTATAAGGAAGTAGGAAGAAGAGTAAAAGAATCTGAGATGGGCAACTCTCATGCTTGTTTTTTTTCTCCCCTCTACAACACCCAAAATGACATGTCAGTTTCTGTGGTCAGAAACAATTGTAACTAATTAGGTATCAGACTACAGCCCATTTATGAACTATGGGTGACCGTTATGTCATAGTTTGTGGTTTTCTTTCCCCATGTCCAGTCTGTTAGTTCCACTGATGACTCATGCCCGTAGGCCAGTGAGAATGTCTTGTCTATCTTTCTAACAGATTTACTAAAGAGTGGGTGGGAGGAGAGGGCCATGAGGGGAGACCCCCGATACAGACTGTGGCATGTGTTAGAATAGTTAATGTTGTCACAGTTTCGCTGGGAACTCCTACGAAACAGGAAAGTGTGTTCAGTGTCTGATCAGTGTTAGTGAGCATATTTAATAAGCGGAGTTGATTTTCTACAATGTGCAGCATGCATCAACCCTTTCTAATAAACATGTCTGGTGTCTCTAGACATGAGTATTAAATATATTTGCACATCTTGTGCATAATCAGATCAACATCAAAATAAATGTAGCAGGGGAAATTATATAATGGAACAATATGTATAATGTATGCAGTATACCTGAACCTTACTGTCATGCAATACCAACACTTATGTGCAATATATACACTTTATACACTTTTATTGTTTTTTTGTTAACTTTGTTAACTTATTGTCTATTATTGTTATTACTGGCTGCTACTTCTCTTGCACTAATTAACTGTAACTGTAACAACACTGTTGTGAAAACGACACTGTGCAATATATAATTTGTTTGGTTTGCTTACTTTATAATGCTGCTATGGTCATTACATTACTTTCATATGTCCACTACTTATAATGCTGCTACTGTCTTCATCACCTTCATATAGTATGTTCATTACTTCTATAATTGCTGCTATGGTCATCACTTCATTTACTCATAATGCTGCTACTCACTCACTTACTTATTACCATGGATGTGTACTTATTGATTTGATTTGATTATGTGTGCTCTTTACCTATGTTATTTTACCTCTTATCTGCACTGTCCGCCTTTTGCTGTAACAATATACATTTCTCCACTGTGTTAAAAGATTTCTGATTCTGATACAGTATGTGTTGTTGCAGCACAAGTAGTCCCGGAGATGATTGTTTGTTGTGCCTAGTGAAATTAACACCAAACCTTGTAATTATACCAGCAACTCACAGGCCGTAACATATATTTAGTGCATCAATTGCCATCTCCAAAGTAAAGATGCAGGCCTCATCTGAGCCCCGGTGAGGCCGGGCCCGGGTCCAACAGCCTCTTGCACTGCAAAATGTGCACAGCTAGGTGCTGACAGCTTTGTTTCAGTTCATTTAGGTTAACATGCATGCAAACGGAAAATAAGCAAAAACAGTCAATGGTATTGAATGAATGATCTTTATCATTATACTCCTTACAATGTAATTTTGCATGGCTTCTCCCGTAAATAAAAGCAGTACCAGAAAACAGCAGTAATAGCAGCCTAATATATAAAAAATACATAAAATTGCACATTTACAAATATATAGAGGTGGAGTGTTATAAATATGAATAAATAAATAGATGCTAAGTCTTGTCTTTGTAAATTGTGTCTGTAGTAGCTGTAGCGACTTGAATTGTAGAAAATAAAAAGCTAAGCAGGCTCTTCACTGTGACATGCTTAAAAAAAAACTTTCTGAGATCTGGATGCATTTTATGATGTTTATGTCAATGGTCAACAGAAAATATGAGAGCCCTACTCACCCTTTTTGTCTAAAGTGAACAGGTAAATAACGTGAAACCACACCCCAGTGCCAAGTTAATTTTACCAAAAGAACGTGTGCATCTTATTCAAATAATAATCGACACAGGCTAAATAAACATTTTGGCTCCTAGAATACTGGCCCTTAATTATTACGTCTCAAATTATGACAATTAAGGACAATTGACTGACAAGCTGTTTCGTGGCCAGGTGTGGCCTGTTCCTTCTTTATTTCATGACAAATTAAGCAGATAAAAGGTCTGGAGTTGATTCCAAGTGTTGACTATGCATTTGGTAGCTGTTCATGGGAAATCTCAATATGTGGTCCAAAGAGGTGTTGATGCAAGTGAAGGAGACCATCGTTAGGCTGAAAAAATTAAACAAAACTATCAGACAGATACCAGAAACCTTAGGAGTGGCCAAATCAACAATCTGGTACAGTCTTAAAAAGAGAGAATGCACTGGCGAGCTCAGCAACACCAAAAAGCCTGGAAGATCACGGAAGAAAACGGAAGTGGATGATCGCAGAATGATTTCCTTGGTGAAGAAAAACCCCTTCACAACATCTAGCAAAGTCAAGGACTCTCTCGAGGAGGCAGGCGTATCATTATCAAAGTCTACAATCAAGAGATGCCTTCATGAATGTAACTACAGAGGCTTTACCACAATGTGCCAACCACTGGCAACACTCGAGAACAGAAAGGCCAGATTAGACTTTGTCAGCAAACATGTAAAGAAGCCTGGCCAGTTCTGGAACAAGATTCTTTGGACAGATGAAACCAAGATTAAGTTGTTTATTTAGATTTTCTTTCACAGACTGGGTTTCACTTTCAAACTTCTGTTGTTTTCCTCACTATTTGCCAACATGTCACAGTTTTCATCACAGGTATCATCATGATGTTGCATAATGAATTACTGGATATTGTGAAACCAGGCTAAGCAAGTTCTATCTTATAAAGAGATAAAGATATTACAGATATAACACAGATATTGGCAGGCTGTGACAAACTAATTAAATGTATTAACCTGAACAATTTGTCACTGACATGTAAAACACAATTTGAGTGATTTTAATAGTTTACATTTTCTTCTTAAATCACTTTCTTAGGCTTTTCCCATATTTGGGTCCAGACACTAAAAATCCATGACTTGCCCAGGGGAATGGCTCATTGTTTAAATAGGTATTTAGTCACTTCCTGAAGGCAGACCAGATTATGTCACTATGAATTAAACTTTAAAATACTTTCCTTGTGCAATTTTTGCAACGTGCAGTTTCATTAAATATAATTTCCCAAAGTTCCAAAGTGCTGTGAATTAACAAAGGTCTGGCCTTTCCTGGTGTTAAAGAAGCCTTCATGAATTAATAATCTGAACGAGTTCAGATAAATGAACCCTCATGCTGTGTTCGTTTCATGTTAAACAATTTTGTGTTCCCGGTCAAAAATGACCGTACCAATAAGACTCATCATAAAAACTGTAATATACATATATTATCACTACATATATTATTTGTTTTTTATGGGCTGTGTGCCTCATTGATCTGAGCTTATACAGCTTGAATTCGAGTTCTAAAAAACATAATTTCTGGATTATTTTGACTATAAGAAATAATCAAATGAAATATAGTATACTGTTTATC